>JAUMHP010000041.1:11549896-11573550 GCA_032361065.1 Enteromius trimaculatus | reverse complement strand
GCAGCAGCCACCACAGACCTTTTGTTCCAACACCACTACTTTATCTTATATAGTGTGTAACACTATGCTTTCAGTCATACACACAGCAGTGAGAAGTGAACACTCACACACACACAATACACGGTAAGGTGACTTGTCTCACCTCAGTTGTGGAGAGAGCGCTGGATATCCCCCCACCTACAATCCCTGCCAGACCTGGGACTCGAACCCACAACATTTGGGTTACAAGTCCAACTCTCTATCCATTAGGCCATGACTGCACATGAGGCATTTTGCTAGGAGAGAGGTCAGATTGGACAGTTTTTCATTTTGCAAAGTAATTCTGGGAAGAAAGAAGAATGGAATGTAAATATTGCTGAGCAGCTTTACAGAATGCCTTCATTCTCTGCTAATGTTTTTAAAAAAGTACTTCATTCAATTTGTCTTTTTTGCAAATGCTTCAGATGTTTCAAACTCCCCAAAAATGTTCCATTAAAATAGTTTAATATGCATTGGCACAGCGTTATTTAGATGGCAAAATGTAATATGTGCCTGCATTTCTGTGCGATATGAATAATAATAAAAAAAAACTAAATTCTGAACATTTTTAGGGTTAGCTGTGAAGGCTGTTTTTTTCCGTCTTTTGTCTGGAGCTACACACCAGACCATACTGCAACAATTTTGACATTGTAGTTGTAATTTGAACTGTGATATGGTAAACATTTAACATCTAATCTCATTCTACTTGGATATGAAAGTTTAAATAAGAATGAAAGAGCAGCTTCCATGATGAGCAATTACATTTGTCAATAAAATATAAACAAAAAATATTTATTTTAAGTTGTTTCAGTTTAAAAAGGTGTTTATGTCAAGCTCTCTTTAAAAGGAACAAAATATAGAATACCTGAAACTGATTTAAGCCATTTATAGTATATTTGATAAGCTTTTGTAAGGTGAAGAATTTCATTTATCCATTTTTAATACATGCAGTGGGTATGGAAAGTATTCAGACCCTGAATTTTTTTTACTCTTCGTTATATTGCAGCCATTTACTTAAATCATTTAAGTTAATTTTCCCCTCATTAATATACACGTATATTAAAAAAGAAAAACTGAAATATCAGTAATGCTCAGTATTTAGTAGAAGCACCCTTTTGATCGAATACAGCCATGTGTCTTTTGGGGAAAGATGCAAGTTTTTAACACCTGGATTTGGGGATCCTCCTTGCAGATCTTGTTGTGAAGCTACTCATTCATTATTTTAGCTGTGTGCTTAGGGCCATTGTCTTGTTGGAAGGTAAAGCTTCGGCCCAGTCTGAGGTCCGGATCACTCTGGAGAAGGTTTTGGTCCAGGATATCCCTGTACTTGCCCACATTCATCGTTCCCTCGATTAAAACCAGTCGTCCTGTCCCTGCAGCTGAAAAACACCCCCACATGATGCTTCACTGTTGGGACTGTATTGGAGAGGTGATGAGCAGTGCCTGTTTTTCTCCACACATATCCCTTAGAATTTAGGCCAAAAACTTCAGTCTTGGTCTCATCAGACCAGAGAATCTTATTTCTCACCATCTTGGAGTCCTTCAGGTGGTTTTTAGCAAAGATTTCATGTGTCTTGCACTGAGGAGAGGCTTCCGTCGGGCCACTCTGCCATAAAGCCCCGACTGGTGGAGGGCTGCGTTGATGGCTGACTTTCTACAACTTTCTCTTTCTGTCAATATGGAGTGCTGTATGTGCATTAATGAGGGGGAAAATTTAAATGTAAAAATTAAAGGGGTCTGAATTCTTTCCATACCCACTGTATATATATTAAAAAAAAAATTATGCTTATGCCTCATTTCTTCTCTTTTCTTTCACTTCTTTGTAGATTGTAAGTTAAATTATACATTTTAATGAATGTTTTGTCAATAAAACTTACAAATCCATGAAACTTGATTTTGTTATATTTTAATATTGCCAAGGAAGACCTTTTCGGTTTCTGTGTGTAGTTATATGATAACTTTTAATATTCTTAAATAAGTCAAACAGCATGTGTAGGTGTTCATTTGTGTGTGTATATAAACGTCTATGTGTTTGATGACATTTTCAGGACTTACTTTGCTGGACAGGAGCACCAGGTACGTCTGATTTACCAGGGTCAGCTCCTTCAGGATGACGCTCAGACGCTTGCCTCCCTCAACCTGGCTGACAACAGTGTTCTGCACTGCCACATTTCACAGCACGCCACGCGGGCCATGCCTGCCGGGGCTCGGGCTGCTGACCAGGTGCATGTGGCGCTCAACGTGGGCAGTCTCATGGTGCCTCTGTTCGTGCTTATGCTGTCTGTGCTCTGGTACTTCCAGATCCAGTACAGGCAGTTCTTCACTGCACCTGCCACCGCCTCACTTGTGGGCATCACCATCTTCTTTAGTTTTGTTGCGTTTGGGGTGTATCGCCGTTGATGGCTGTTTCTGTCCACTCATATTCAGCATTTAAGTGTTTGTGCACATACGGATACACATTCTTTGCACTTGCTCACTCACCAGTGCCAGTGTCAATGTCTTCTGGGAATTCTGGACTTTTCAGGTTTGCTGAAGGCTGTGATCTCTGAGGTTGTCTGTTTTTTTTTGTTTCGTTTTGTTTTAGGTTTTTTTTTTTTTTTGGATCATCACTTTTGCCGTTTCATCTCCAAGTTTATGCTTGTCACAGATAGAAATATGCTATATATTTGATTTTTAACAAAAAAAAAGGAAAATAGAGATGCTGATTGTGCCTGTCCTCTTTTTCTTATTTTTGTTTTCATGTGCATGCTGCCAGTGTGAAACTGGGGCTTGCTTGTAAGAGGGTATGCGAGTGGATGGTGTTTGAGTTTCAAGCGGGGCTCATCTGGCTGTGTGGCCAGAATCAAACTGTAGTAACGCAGTTCAGCTAGAGCTGCTCTTATGTGTTGGGACAATTAAAGTAATTTGTGTACAATAAGGCTTTTGAAATGGAGATATAATCTATTAAATCATTCTTTTATTTACAGATGAGTGGTGTCTTTTTTTTTGTTTTACCGCTGCTCATATGATAATTTTGAGACATTTAATTGTCAGTTTTTTACAAAATGGCACACAATCTATTGTATACTGTAGTCCCCAAAACATTTTTGGAGCCTAAGGTCAAGTTTAAAAAGTCTGCATGTCATTCAGTTGTATCTAAAATATCACACCATGTGGCATCTGCAAACAAATGCTGCTCAGAACTAACCTACATTTTTTCAATTAATTTCAACGGACTGGTTTCAGAATGTTATTTTAAGTTTTCTAGTTCACACTGGTGTCATAGAAAAGGAAATGTGGAGTTCATTGCATTAGCATGGACGTGGCAAGTTTAAGATGGAAAAGTGAAATCTGAGAAGTATCAAATGAATATCTTAATTTCAGATACTATGGCTCAGTTTCGCAGACGAGGCTTGGCCAAGGCCCTAGTTAAATTAAGACGTTTAAGCAGCTTTTACCGGGGAGGTTATCTTGAAACCGTAAGTCTTATGTGAAATGAATGACACATTCCCCCAGTTTCACAGACTAAATTGCATGTTTGAGCTGTCTCAAAATGAAAATATCTTGCCCTGACAAATCTTAAAACATGTCAGTGTCATTGTTTTGTGTTAAGATGCACACCTGTAATATTTTCTTATAAAGGCATTTTTGCTTAAATATCTTAATTAAACGAATGCCTAGTCCTGGCTTAGGCCGGGCCTTGGAATGATATTTTTTACATAAAGGAATTACATCCATACCTTATTTATGAATCATGTTTTTTTCCCCAGGTATCAAAATAGCTTTTAGGTCCAATAAATATGAGTGAGGAATGTAACTGTGTGTATAAATATTGAATACATGTACAAGAATGCTTAGCTGAGTAAGAATCGTTTCACGTTAGGAAGGAAAATGTTTCTTTTAATAGTGTACATTTTAATTATCGCGGCGAGTAATTATCGAGTCCCTTATTGTTAATACGACGAAGTGCGTTTTACAGCACAGATTGCTTCCATTTTTTAGTAATTTGACGACGTCCCCTTAATCCTTCATTGAATCGCTCGTGTCTGACGATCCCCGCGCCTGCGCCGCTGCGTCTGCCGCACTCGCTGCCGCCAGAGCCCGACTGAAATCACAGACACGGGCCTTCCTCGCCAGCATCCCTCCATCCAGCGCTCATTCCCAGGGGAGGGGGGAGTTGCCGAGGACCTGTCTGGAACCACGACGAAGTTGCCGGACATCCACCGCGTGTGTTTCAGGGGTTTCTCTTCTTCAGCTGAACTGAGGGCATCAAACTTGCAGCAATGGAAAGAAAGGTAGGAATGCAACGCCATCGCATCGCGTCATTATCCGCTTCGGTCCATACGGCAATGCGTTTTCAGCATTTGTTTATTTCAAAGCGTCTCCGCTTGGCACGAGAGTCCTATTCAGATATGCATACTACTGTGATTTTGCTGTTTACACGCATTGATAATAATTAATAGTATTATTAGACTATAAAAAATCTCGCGCGCTTGATTGACACCTGTCAATTGAAGTTGTCTGTTACTCGTGTCATTCAATTGTTATTTGCAATGAACGCTTCATGTTTTTGCCTCCTTATGACTACAGTTTTGTGTAGCTCAGATATAGCATGTCTGGTTATAACCAACAATAGTCTGTCTCAAAACTTCTTCCAGCTGCTTTTTTGTTAACTGATATATAACTTCCATGAAGAATATCCTTATTGAGCCCAACATCTGCTCTGCATTGTGTCTCTGTGCTTCCAGACAGTAGTGTTTGCAATACTGAAGTTTATAATTCCAGAGGAGGCCTATGCATTCAGCAATACCACATCACATTTACTCCGTTACCACAAATACTAGGCTAGTCAGTGTGCTTCTCTGGTAAAGAGATCTTATGTGGGTTGGACTACAAAACATGCATCTAACAGCATCTAATGATTGAGCTTTTAAGCACCTTTCTGCATGTGCACATAATCAAGCTCACGTCTTCCCCAAACCTGCGGTTGCCCCCCTTCAGCACCCCCTTCACTCTGATTGAATGGGACATTGCCACCCTCTAGTATTAGCCTTTATGGGGGTCCTTAAGGGGGTCTTCTGTTATTGCATTGTCAATCAACATAAAATGTTTGTAAATCAGTACAACGGTGCTTATGTTGAAAATAAACAATGTATATATTTTGATATTTATCTCTTCTTTGCCAGTCATATTTTTTATTTAATTCATAAAATAATATTTAATACATTTTTTTTTAATAATGGAGATTTTAAAAGTAATTTGTCAACTTACCATTCAAAGTCCTCAAAACAACAAATTTTAAACCAATCTTTCAGGAAAAAAACATGGAAGTTGCCAAACACTGTAGTCATGCAATAATGCGTCTCATTAATGCTTGGATCAACTGAAAGATTTAACAGCTTGTTTACATTCCCCTGCCTCTGAACATCCAAAAGTATGCTTTCATTAACATGATTCATCCAGTAATGAAAATTCTCATCATTTACTCACCCTCATTGTCTCAGTATTTTTTGTATTTGTTATTTTTGTCAATGCAATGAAAACGAATTGGTTCAATGTTGTTTGGCATCTCAAATTCTTCAAAATATCTTCTTTTTGTGTTGCGCTGAAGAAAGGAAGTCAGATTTGTAATGACGCAAGGGTTGGTAAAATATGACAGATTTCTGAATGGGCAGGATTTTCTTCAGAATCCTGCAGTTTGAATCATTCCTTTATAGTTTCCCTCGTGTTAGTCATTCAGACTTTTCCCTGATATCATTTCCAGACTTAATAACCAGCTGTGAGAGCAAAAGGATAATTTACTGCCACATAACCGCCTATTGGAACAGCACCGTGTCTGTGTTTTGATAGTCCTGATTGGCATTTTCCAGCTTTCGACGGCATTCCACCTCACATTGGTGGTCCAGCGACAGCCCCCTTCACAGACCCCCATCCTTCCCAACCCAGAGTCTGTGAGAGAAGCTACACTAAAACAGAGAGAGAGAGAGAGAGAGAGACTCTGACCACACGCTTTAAAAAGAGAGAGAGTGGAGAAAGGGAACGTCAGAGTGCGGAGAAGGAGGGAGGGAGCACTCTCTTTTGGAGGAGAGGGAAAGTGAGGGACGCGCACAGAGGCAGAGGTACCTAGGAATAGAGGGAACAAAAGAGAGACTTGGGGTTTTATACATGGACATGGAGGATTCTGCCGGCGGAGCTCGTAAAGCCACCAAGAGTAAACTGTTTGAGTTTCTCGTCCATGGAGTGGTGAGTGAGAGAGCGAGCGTGTTTGTGCATGTGGAAGCGTGTCAATAGCTCTGCTCACAGGAGAACTAAGATGCAGCGGCTCTTATCCATTCATTTCTATGGTGATTGGTTTTTAAAAACCAGGAACCGCCGTGGAGCGAGTGTAGGAGAAAGAGTGAAAGGTTATCGTCTTTAACATATGGAGGAGGATAAGAGAAACTGTGGTACTGGAAAGTATGAGAGATACTTGTGTTTTGAGGGACAGGAGTACTAGTACAAAACAGAGAGGATGCTCTTTTGGTGTGTGTGTGTGCAGGCAGAGGAAGGTGTGTATCAGGAGCACCCTTAGGGTAGATCACACATAAAAATACCTGCTGTGGTATTTAGTCGTGAACATGTAGTGGAAGCAGACTTGATTGTATGTGTTTCAGGGTGTTCACTGCATAAAGATGTGGACGAGTGAAAGGTTCACAGACACTTTCGAGAACTTTTGGTGGTTGTGCAACTATTTTAAAGCTGCTTTTTAATGCTATTTGATATCTGACCAAATGAAAGGTAGCGTTTCTAGAGGCTTCTTTGCTAAAACACAACCTTTAAGACATCCCAACCCTCTGTTAGCTTGCTTTTGCCATGTATTATTTAACAAAGCTGTGGAAATAATATTCCCATAAAAAAGGCAATTCATGAATACGAAAGTATAGATATTTCAAGGATTGGATGCTGATCACACACTTCTCCATGGTTTATACCTGAGAGATCATTTTCATTATTTAACAGGTTGTACTACAGACTTGCAAAGTTGGCCTTAAAACTGTGTGGTAATGGTTAAAAACCTCAAACCCTCTGATTTATTTTCTCCGTTAATAAAGATTCACATTGCGATTACTATGATTTTAGTATCTACACAAATTTTTCTGGTATAGATATGCGCAGTATACGGCACGGCAGTATTGAGAAAGTGTTGTGAGACTTATCCTGTGTGAAAGTCCAGCTCTGAGGCCTCCTCCTGTGCCCTGAACACCTCCATTGCGACCTTGAAAGCCAGGGATTGGCAGAGGCGTGCAGAGACCTGCATCCGTTCCCGCTGCGTCCACATGTTCACAGCCCACTGCCTCTTCACTCAGATGTTTTGAGATTGGAAAGGGCCTGGACACCCCTGGAGCTTGGCCTACTTTAGGAAGTGATGATCGGGTCGTGAGGGTCACAGCACCATACGGGAGCATCTCTGGCAGAGATGTACTGGACCCACACTGTAGGGAAGACTGGAGCTGGGGACGTTGGCTCACATTCTGGATGTTTCCACAACTTTGGTCCACATCCAGAGAGTCACAGGGACTTTGTGACTCTGCCATTATGAGTCATGAACGACAGACCTCAGATCTCCTCTGCAGCACGCAAACAGTATAGAGAAATGATATGTAATGATATGATATTGATATATGTAATGATATTGCAATGATATGTATCATGAAAAGCGCTATACAAATAAATTTGAATTGAATTGAATTGAATATAGAGAAACAATAACAGAGCAAAAACCCAAGATAACATCTTCAGTCCAATAACACCTAACTGCATCTTTAAAAAAAAAAAATATTATGCAATAAATAGGTGTTTTGAGCTAACAATGTACTGCTTTTCTAAGCAGCATTTATTAATTATGAATAATGATTTATAAATTTACTATTGTTTCCGTCAACAAATGTTGTATTACCTCATGAAATCTGCTATATACAAATATATGCACAAATGTATTTGTATGTAGAAATTAACATTAGCATAGAATAAAACTGCTGTTAAATTACTGTTCATATTTTATTTTAACATCTGCTGACATATTGCTGTTCAATAAAAAAAAATATTTCCTTCCATTTATTTGTACATAGTACTTCTCACATTTTTTTTTTATTAATCTAACAAATTATATAACAAATTATGAATCAACTGAATGAATTTATGTTTATGGATGTAATAACAACAACCTATAATAATAATAATAATAAATGCTGTATTTGCATTACAAGCTATTGCTTTGCTAATCGTACAGAAAAAGGTTACATTATTTGTAATAGCTATTTTAATTTACAAAAATCAATTCCATTCAGATTTATTCATATAGCAGTTTCAAAATATAAATTAAATGAAAAAAAAAAAAAAAAATCTAATAGAAATTCACAATAAAGGCACATTTCTTATTCCAGAAAGCACAATGCATGTGGACTAGATTAAATGAGATGTTTTTTGACATCACAGTTGTCATTCAGTCTTCTTTAGGCCGATTTACCCAGCACCTCTGTGTTTCAGTAGAGGGCGAGCAGCTGTCGCTTCTGAAGTGACATGCACAGGTGCAAGAGGCCCTGGCCTAATTCTGCTTCAGATACTGGAGGAGGAGCTCAGCGCCTTATTTCAAAAGAGTCTTTGTGTATTATGTCAGCTTGCTGTAGTTGATTCAAAAGCTACAACTTGGACAAATATACATATACGAACTCATGCATATGTATTGTGTGTCTGAGCGATAATGCCCTTAACACGTCAAGTTCAGCAAAGAAATGTCTGGCTATCTGACCTTTAGTCTACATTTTTTCATCTCCACAGCGTCCAGGGATGACCTCAGGGGCACGGATGCCCCATCAAGGCGCTCCCATGGGGCCTCCTGGACCTCCATATGGAGGAACGCCGCCAATTCGGCCAGGGATGCCTAACCCAGCCCTAGACCCCAACCGAAAACGTCCTGCCCCAACCCAGCCAGTGCAACCTCCCCCTGTCCAGAACCGGTCCAGAAAGTGAGTGCCACTTTAAACTGTTCTCTTGCCTCTGTTGATGTCAGATTATAGCACACAATAGATGATAAATAATACATGTGTTGACAGAATCTTAGAGCATACTGGTCATTTAGATTTTGATGTAGGTTTTAAGGTCTTCAAGCTTTTTCCAAGTATAGCGCTCTCTAGTGACTGAACTATTTTATGTTTGGCTTGTGCAGGTGCTCTATATTTAGACATCAACATTCTAATGGCTGTTAAATGCCAAAAGACTTCTTGGTGAATATTAATAGTGCAACAGTTATCATAAGTAATCACTTAGGCACACTTACTGCTATTGCCTTTCACTAGAGAGTATCACAGCACCCTTCCTATTCAGAAGTGTATAGAAGACTTGAAGTGAGGATGCTGAATTTCTGCAGGGCATTGCTGTGTCGTACTTTTATGTGCTTTTTTGGGTACAGCCTGGACTTGGAAATTTGTCACTGACATATGATTTTCAAAACTCTTGTTTCTAGCTATCGATGTAGCCGTTAAGACCTCGCATCAGATATTGAATCTTTTTGATTCACGTTGCTGTCTGTGTGGCATTTGTTTGGTTTTTTTTGCATACAGGAACATGTGATCACAAATGGCAAAACTGTGTACTTGAAGTCACGATCACCTCTAAACTTTTGCCAACAGCCTCGCAGAAAGGACCTTCACAAAGGGATTCCATTGCTCATTTTCATTTGAAACAACCCTGCTAATAGCATTCCCTTCCCAAGGGTGTGAAAGCGATGTTTGGAATTTGCTTTTAGTTTTCTCCGGTTTTCGTCTGTCTTGTCGCAGAACTGTATTTGTCCTTGCGTTTTCATTTCAACTGTATATATGCATGTAAGAGTGCCAGTTGTAATTACTGGCAGCTTACTGAATTCAACACCATGACACAAAAAACTCTAAACTGTTTAACAAATGTTAGACTTGGATTATTGAAGTACAAGACATTTATCTCAGTACATTCTTGGCCAGAATTTCATCATCTTGTAATACAGGTATTAGCATTTTACAAATAAACCCATAGATATTTTGTCTCGTGGCAAATGAATTAATAAATTGCTCCTGTTACATTTACACATATACCTAATCAGTACTATTTTTTCATCATTAAAACGGTTCACAAATGATTTTATCAATCTAATGTAAATGCAGGCTGCATTTATTTAATCAAAATACAGTAAATATAAATATATAATAAAATGTTATTATAATTTAAAATATCTGTTTTCTGTTAAGAATATATTAAAGTGTAATTTCCTGTGATGCAAAGCTGGATTTTCTGCCGCTAGTCTTCAGTGTCATATGGTCATTGTAATATGCAAATTTGGCGGTAGAAAAAACAAAACAAAAAACACTATTTATGTATTTATTATTAGTAGAAAAAACTAATTACTAATTTTGTAGAAGCATCTTTCGGGATTCTTTAATGAACTGAAAGTTTAAAAGAACAGCTTTCTTTAAAATCTTTTTTAACATTATAAATGTCTTTACTGTCACTTTTGCATCCTTGATGAATAAAAAATATTTTATTCCTTGAAAATATTTTTAAACTCTGAATGCCCCCAGACCTACAGTCATGGCCAAAAATATCGGCACCCTTGATAAATTTGATCAAAGAAGGCTGTGAAAATGAATCTGCTATGTCATCTTTTTTGATCTTTTATTTAAAAACAATCCCAAAAACCTACGCTTTCATTGGAATTTAAAATGAGGGGCAATATTATGATGAAATACATTTTTTTTTCTCAAATATATGTTGGACACAATTATTGGCACCCTTAGATTTTCTTGTCAGTAAAATATCTCTTTAGTATGCCATTCATATTCACAATTTTGAGCCCTCCAGATGATTGTGAACATGAAATTATCCAGCCTTCCTGTTTCACAGAAATTTAGGAGGGAAAACAAAGACCAAATTCCCTTAATCATCCATCACATGAGAAAAACCAAATATATTTCTGATATGCAGCAAAAGATAATTGAGCTTCACCAATTAGTGAAGTGGCTTTAAGAAAAGAAACAGAGCAGTGAAAATAGTGGAAAATCACTTCCACCATCTGGGCAATAATTAAATATTTTAAATATTAAAATTAATCAACATGAAATCTTACGAAACAGGAACCGGACATTAACTGGAACGTCAAATTAAACTTGCTTTTATGAATGAAACTAAAAACAAGATGTGTTTGGTGAACACAGTGATAAAAAGTACTCCATGTGTACAATGAAGTATACTGCTGTATTTTTGATGTTGTGGGCCTATATCTCAGCTGGAGGTCCTGGATATCTTGTTTAAACATGTGGCATCATGGATTCTATCAAATACCAACAGATAACAAATCTAAAATTGACTGACTCTGTTAGAAATCTTATAATGGGCCATGTTTAGATCTTCCAACCGTACATTAATCCAAACAAAAAAATGGGTCACTGAGCACCAAACCAAGCTTCTGCAGTCATTCCAGTTCTCTGACCTGAACCCTGTAAAAAGGGAGTGAGGTGAACTGAAGGAAGCTGCAGGGTTTGGAATGATTCTGGATGAAGGAATGTTCTCTGATCTCTTGTCAGGAGAACTCTAACAGACATATTATAGGAGAAAATCTAGAGCTGCTATAGTAGCTGTTGAATAAAAGGGTGCCGTTAATTGTGGCCAATGTGTATAAGAAAAAATAATTCATAATGGCATTTCCTCCCATTTTAAATTCTTATTCTCCAATGAAAGGAATAAAAGATCAAAAGGATTAACAAAGCAGATTAATCACAGCCTTCTTTTATCATTTTTACCTAGGGTGCCGATATTTTTGGCCATGACTGTATATATCTGTATATGTGTATAATATCGGCTGCTACTGGAAACTTCTGTAACTAACTAGAGGTACCCCAAATCAACCTATAGGAAACCACTTGGATTTCCAGCAGCAAATGAGACATCTACAAGACAGATGGACATGAGAGACGGCCAATCAGATCCTTCAATTGGATCCTTCAAGTAGGCTGTTTATTCTGCTGCATGTTAGTTTGACAGTTTGTGATGGACATGACCCTGCCTGATTGGTTTGTTCCTGTTTGCAGCTTCAAATCTCACTGAAGCATATTTCCCCAAATGCATGTGTGCACTTAAGGTCACAGATAAGTAGAAACCAATAAAAATGACATCCAGTAACAGAACAGTCGACATGCTCTAAGAACGAATGCATGTGAAGTAGAATATGCGGTTGCAGTCAGTTAGCTTTGTGTGCGGGCTGCATGACCTTTCTGTCATGCTGTTTGTAGGAATTCAGAATGTTTTCTTTCTTGTAGTTGACCTATGTTCAGTAAGCGCTCATTTTATTCACCTGAATGCATTAACGATTCATTTTGGAAGAAGAATACGTGACGAGTGTCGAGGCATTCACCCTCACACCCCCACCGCAGCTCAGTCTCTGCTACTCAGCCTCTCCCAGAGGAGCAGTGTGGCTTAGGGTGGACGAGTCGGACCATGAGAAAGTTTATACTCCTGAGGGGGTGTGGATGTGAATGTGGACAGCCATTTCCTGCTCTGACGGGGTCATGTGATCCTCGGCTCTGGACCTGAGGAGCTCTCGGTGTCTGTAGGAGTGTGGCATGTTTGTCAGTGGAAAAACTTTTCTGCACTAGCGAATTATGCATCATGTTTGGGGATAAAAGAGAAAAGAGTTAGGAACGTCTTTCTGAAAACAGCAGTTGGATGTGACTCATTTTTTGTGGTCCAAATTGATGCTGGGAAGGACATTTTAGAAGTCTGTATTTTCAGACGTTTGGACCACAAAGATCTGGTTTTCACAAATGCTACAGGCTGCACAAACAGAAGCTGTTCTTGCATGTTTTTAATTGATTTATTGTTAAAAAAAAATCTAGGGTTAAGGTTATTGAGTCTGAAATTTTTGCACGTTAAATTTAAATATGACCTCACATTGTGTCACATTTATGCCCTCTGCATTTTTACATCGGTAGCATGCATTTTGATTTTGAAAAAAGGATGACAAATATGAAAAAAGCAAACACATATGACAATTTCGGACTCGAGACCTGTAGGGTTACAAAGGGCATCTGTGGTGCCTATATATTTTAAAATGTATAATTTTTATGCTTCAATATTAAAATCTGCTTTTTAGCCTAAAATTATTGATAACCACTACAATAAACGTGACACATGACAATAAAATATTTCAATGAACATTAACTAAATAACATGACACAGAACAGCCTAATATACATTATGAATAAAAAAGGAAAACAAAGAAACAAAATTCAATAAATGTGATGTGTCACACATGCGGGAACCTCTGGAAATGTCCTCATACTGTTTTTTTTTTCTTCTGTAAATTATACAGTCATTTACTTTCAAAAACGCAAAAAGCTTGACAGTCCTTATGTATATATAATTTCATGTTAAGCCATTTACAGTATTTCAACTGTGTATGGTAAAATAACTTAAATTTAACAGTTTTTTACTGTAGCGTTTTGTATTGTCCCCATCTGTACAAATTACAAACATTTTTGCAATATGTTAACAAAGGCTTGCTGTGTGAACAGACCTTTACAATAACTGAGACAGCCAGATGTTAATACAGTAAGACAACTTTACTGTGCATAAAACCATAGAATGTGCAAAAATGAATATTTATGCATTGTGATTGAGTGTTATTTCCAACCTGTCCTGTTCTTGCTCTTATACCCTCTCTCTGATCACACACACAAATACACACACAGCTGGAAAAATGTCTGGATGGGTCCCAGTTATTTAGCAGATGGCCTGTGGACTCTGCTATCAGTCACCATAGTAACGTGCTTTCCCTCTCTCTCTCTCTCTCTTTCTTTCTTTCTTTCTTTCTTTCTCTCTCTGTTTTTCCCCCATCCGTAGTGCCAAGAGAAGAAAAATGGCAGACAAGATTCTCCCTCAGAGGGTGAGGTCCATCGCTATGGCTTTTATCTGTTTGCCTGTGTTTGTTTGTTTTTTTTTATTCATGTCTTAATTTCTTGTGCCAAGTCAAGAGTGATCGCAGAGTTAAGGTAATTGTGCTGGTTTCTTTATTTCTGGGGGCAAAAAAGTGAAAGGGATGATCAAGAAGGGTCCAATTTGTCACGGGGACTGCTGTTGTGTATTTGTTTTTTCTGTCAGTGGAACAAGGGTTTGATTTCCAGGGAATGTGATGGTGTGTGAATGCTTGGAGATGTTGGATGAATGCAGGTGCATGGCTTGATTTGGTGAAATGTGTCTGGATCTGGATATGATGCAGTAATATGCCACAATAGCTGAAACTGGAAGGGTTGTGGGTTTTTGAAATGGCTAATCCTCTCAAAGTCTTTAGTGGGGTTTTTTGCAGGCAAACCAAAAAGTCCTAATTCATTATGATGAGGTTTGTAAAATGCTGGAGGTCACATGGGAAAGAGAGAGTGATGCAACACTGTGAAAATCAGGAGAGCGTCAGGTTACAATTTTGCTATGAATCATGCAAGGACATACATGATTTGTTTAAAGAACTCACAAACAAGAATCAGGATATAAAACAGTCATTGACTTGTCGGTGCAAACTCCTGGTGAAATCTGGTAATGGTTTTATATTCAATCAGTTCGTAAAGACTATGACTTGATTTGGTTGCAAAATAGGCCAAGAATATTGGTATATGTCTACATTTAATTTTCTAGGTTCATATTACAACAAAGGATATTTTTGTCAGAATATGAATAATTACTGTTTTCGTAATGCTAATGGAGCTTTATGTTTCATATTATCATCCTGAGGCAAAAAACAACATTTAATATGGGTTCAATTGCATTGAGGGTAAAAATGGTTTGTGACAATAGCAATGTGGAAGTAGATTTTCGTCTCTCCAATAGCATGAAACTCAAATGTTTTAAAGCCAAAATTTCAATCGATATCCTTATATTAATCATTTGCATATTGTTGGACTTACAAAGGTAACGGTAGTATTATCTATGAATAATTAAATATAATAATTTACTGTATTGATTTTTAATCATTTATATTTATTATAAAAATTGGATAACACTTTAGTACAGGGACCAATTCTCACTATTAAGGTGTTCATTAGCATGCCTATTCATAACATATTGACTATTTGTTAGTATTTATAAAGCATGTTTTCTGCATGACCATATTCTACATCCCTGATCCTACCCAAAACCTAAACCTAATAACTACTTTACTATTGATAAGCAGCAATGTAAGAGTTCATTGGGACAAAAGTCGCAGTTAGTGGTTTGGTAATAGCACCAACCTTAATATAAAGTGTGACCTAAATTGGATTATAAATAGCTTAATAGTTATGTATCATAAATGATAAATACAACAATATTCTTATATAATATAAATGTGATTTATAGTCGTATAATCTTAATTTTTTATGCATTCGTTTATGATAAAGAATGTTGTTACTGTGTTAGTTTCTGCTTTATGGGGCATAAAAACAAAAGCAATTAAAATAGCCCCACAAATTGACTTTCTGTGATTACCGAAATTGATAATGAATAAAAACATGAATAAATGTTTAGACTATATGTGTCAAATTTTATCCAATCGCATCTTACAATGAATGATGCACTGAATTGTTACTAGATTGCAGAGTAGCTTAACAATGCTTTCTCATTAGATCCGTGAACTGGTGCCAGAGTCCCAGGCGTACATGGACCTCCTAGCTTTTGAGCGCAAACTTGACCAAACCATTATGAGGAAGAGGGTGGATATACAAGAAGCCCTCAAAAGACCAATGAAGGTATGTGCTTTCAGTGAGATTCTGCAATGATACGAAAAATGTAGGTACAGCTCGAACTGTCTCTTGTCTTATAGCAAAAGCGGAAGCTACGGTTGTACATTTCGAACACTTTCAACCCTGCCAAACCTGACGCAGAGGACTCTGAGGGCAGCATTGCATCCTGGGAGCTGCGTGTAGAGGGCAAGTTGTTGGATGATGTAAGTTTGCCTTAATAGCGTTACCATCTGTTCTATAATACAGCGTTGAATTAATTAGTCGTGACCGTTGTTATTATTATTTTAAACGTAATTTTTGCTGCTTGTTCAATTTAGTTAATTAAAATAAGCAATGAACAAAGAACTTAATTTTACTGCACACAATCAGTTGACATTTGTTTAATGGAGGTTTATTTAATATATGCATGAATAATTACTGAATCCAACTCAGTCCCTCCATCCAGCAAACAGAACAAAACGTATTTATGTTCGAAAACTAAAGCAAATCCACCCAAATGACTTTTTTCTTAAAAACCCTCAATTTAATTGCATAGAACAATTTAATTAGTCTAATTGAACATTTGTATTTTTTTTATCAATGCTGGGCTTCATTCAATTAGCAAGTCCCTTTTTCTTTTATTCCCTGTGCGCTTTAGCCTGGAAAACAAAAGAGGAAGTTTTCGTCTTTCTTTAAGAGCCTTGTTATTGAGCTGGATAAGGATCTGTACGGCCCTGACAACCACTTAGTGGAGGTAAGCTTTAACTCACTCTACATACGGCAGTAAAAAACATTCGAAACAATAATTGATATTCTTTCTTTACAAAAGTTGAAAGCAATTAATATGAGAGAATCTCAAGTGTCCTCCTTGCATTTCAAATAAGGTTGAGGACAGTCACAAAGGGTGATATTATGCCACATTCAGCTGCATGTCCGCAAGAATCTCTTGTTCAGATTAAAAAGTTCAGTTTACCATACTTCGTGTAAGACATACCTTGTGGTCTCCATAGCAACGTGTTACATAAGGAAGTTGCCCATGACACTGTGGAGTGATGACACTGCATCCAGCACAGAGCTTTGGGCAGCATTAAGAGGAGAAAAGAAATGCATTTCTGAAGACAAACACATATAAAACCTTTTACAGCACCCTGAGAGTCTTTGTATTCAGAGAGCGTGCGTTACTCTATTTTAGTGGAGGAACCATTGTGCACAGGTGCTATTCAGACACACTCAGGCATTTACATTACACAAGGGAACCTTCCCAGCTGCCTCATGCACTTAATGTTTATGCATTTTGTTAGGGACATTGAGGTTTTGGGAAGGCAGATACACAGAAGTGGTCTGCAGCTCTCAAGGATTGACCCTTGTGCCCCTCCGGCCCATTGGAACGGGCTGAACGCACCGCATTTGGGTTTATTCATTCAGCAGCTCTTTAAATTGTCCTTGGTGACTGTGGGTTTTCATCACAGCACACACAAGATTGAGGCGTGCGATAAAAAGAGTGATTTACCTGTGGAGAAGGACGGCATTGAAAAAACCCTCCAATGTCAAGCAAAGCTAATTGAGTTGAGCTGTGAGTCATTGCCATTATGTTGTCTCTTTCAAATGGCGCTGAAACGTGTGATGGTTTAGGGAAAATGCAAGTGAGACCGCATAAAGATCCGAATCATTTTATACACTCTCATGCTTGAATATCTCTCCTGTGCATAAACAGTGCATAAGCAGGCCATACTTAATACAAAATTGAGGAGGGGGTCATTTTAAGATTTGACTCTCTCTCTCTCTCTCTCTCTCTCAATAGCTCAATAATAATGCATTCATGCATCTAGAGCCGCCTGATTGACGATCAGGGTAAATTGGAACTTTTGGGAAGCGTAACTATCTTCTGTATCCTCTGAGGAGCAGTACTAAATAAAAAATATTATATTTAAGCTAAATGTTCAAATGTTTTCACCCTCTCTCAGCTCTTAATGCATCATTTTTTTTGGAGCATCGGTATTCTGTAATAGCTGCGTCAAAGACCCTTTTGTGTGAAAAGATTGATCTCAAAATCATGGTCATTGTTGGAAAGGGTTCAAACACAAAAATGCTGGAAAACCAAAGAATTTGTGGGACCTGAAAGACTAACTAACAAAAAACCTGATTTACTAAAGTACCTAGGGAAATTTTTATCAATCATTTCTTATTTACTGTATGTAAACATCTTTGATGTGAAATATTTTATTCATGTACTAAATTAACAATAGCATGAATTTTCTATGATTTCTCTTATTTTGGTAAAATAACTAACATTTCGAAGATTCTGAAAGGGTGGTGTACACTTTTGACCACAAATGTACACTAAACCGTTTAAAAGAGACAAACATGTACAAGTTCATGGAAGTAATGTTCTCTGTTTGAGAGGAATATTATAAAATTATTCTACATTTATTACATCAAATTTTGTCACTTCACTAGGTTAGGGGTGGGTAATTTTATCAATTGTTTATTATCAATGCAGAAAAACACATTACTGTTTTAATTTAAATTTTTCTTTTAAGCTTGTAAATAATAAAAACTTTGACCAACCATGAGAATCAATCCTGGAGTCAGTTGCATAAACTTAGCCAGCATGTTAAGACTGTGCCTTAAAAACTAGTTATCAGTATTACTTTTTAAATCGAAATCAGACCAATCTTTTTCTAACTGAATTTATTTATAATGTCTAGAATAAAAAAAATTTGAATAATAACTTTTTAAGACTAGACTAAACAGTTTGTGCAACTGACCCTCAGGCAGTTAAAGAGCTTTAGCATTTAAACTCTGCTTAAACAAAACTGCAGCGCTCGCTTGGAACAGAAAGTTATTGTGTATCGTGTGGCCACTAATATACATTATCATTATAGTTCTCAATCTTTGTGTGAATGGACCTTTACATTAATTAAAAGACCTAACAATACCTAGGAATTAGAATATCATAAAGGCTAGAAAACCAGTCAGGATAGTCTAGCAACCATAGCAACCTGCTATAAAACCAACCACTAAGAACATCTTAGCGACCGCATGCTCTGACAAGGCACCCTCAACACAGGCAGACACTACTCAGATTTTCTTCTGAATATCAAAAATCTGGTTTGAAATTGCTGTATGCTTCTTGTGCAGCGGTTTCATGTTATAAGCCTTAAATTTGTGTTTCATTCTAACAGTGGCACCGCACTGCAACGACACAGGAGACAGATGGCTTCCAGGTGAAGAGGCCTGGCGATGTGAATGTACGCTGTACCCTCTTGCTCATGCTGGATTACCAGGTGCGTGAAGGAGTGCCGGATTATTATATTATATTAGAGATTACATCTGATAGATTACCACACTGTAAAAATTCTCAAATCAAGAAGTATTTTCTAGACAAGAAACAATTACTCTCTTGTTTTCAGAAAAAAAAACAAGCTAAAATTAAGTGAGTTTTTACTTGAAACACGCAAAATAATCTGCTAATGGAGTAAGCAAAGTAATCTTGTTTTCTGTTTGAAATACGAATATTTTGCTTACCCCATTGGCAGATTATTTTGCTTGTTCTAAGCAAAAAGTTACTTAATTTTAGCTTGTTTTTTTCTACAAACAAGACCGTCATTTTTTCTTGTCTAGAAAAATCTTCTTGATTTCAGAATTTTTAGATTTTTTGGCTGGAAACAAGACAAAAAAATCTAGTCTTGGAAAGCTTTTTTTTGCATTGCAGTGGAGAGTTTGTACTGTTTGTCACAGCTGCTTTATAAGCATTACGTCAAACTCTATAAATGATATCTATGTGAAGAATCTACTATGGGGTCTAAAAGTTTGAGGCCACGCTAAAATGTGAGATTTAAAATCCATTTTAGATTTAGAAAGAAAGTATGTTAAGACATTAAAAATCTAAATAAAATGCATTAACTCCAAAATGTAAAGCACTAAATAAATGTGTTAAAGGCCAATTAGAAATTAATCTGTGTAATGATAGCTTTAGTTTAACTGTCTTGAAAAGCACTGCAGTTAAAAGAGTCATTAATCTTTAATCTCTCTAAAAAAAGTTTGAATGCCCTTATTATTCAGCAAGTAGTTATAGCTTGTGAGTAAATGGCTCTTTTAATTAAAGCAATTTTCACTTTGCTAACTATGCCCTGATGGGAAGAGAGGTTTGTCAAAAGACTGATGCTTTGTTTTTAAACAATGGATATTCAAATCTAGAAAAAGAGACAATGAAACAGATTTGCAATTGTGGAGTTGACTTGAAATTTCAAGTAGTTTCAGCAATCCAGATAAACGACATGCGATAACCATCTAGAAAAATCTCACTTCTTTTTATAATACATTATGTGAGATTAAATTGAGTAGTCATCTTATAAATGCTAATTCATCAAACCAGAGAAGCATTAGCGAA
The DNA here is from genome assembly GCA_032361065.1 of Enteromius trimaculatus. NCBI lineage: Eukaryota > Metazoa > Chordata > Actinopteri > Cypriniformes > Cyprinidae > Enteromius > Enteromius trimaculatus. The sequence goes on along the minus strand of JAUMHP010000041.1, from coordinate 11,553,408 downwards.
GGCAGAAGTGTAATTAAAATAGTGAAACCTTGTAAAAGAAACAGTGACTGTTTACAGGGGCTAAGATGTACAGTTACAGTATGTTGTATACTATGCTTTCTATTTTACATATTTTAAAATGTATTCCTGTGATGGTAAAGCTACATTTTTAACATTAATATTCAGGACTCATGTGATCCTTCGGTAATCATTTCTTATTATTATCAGTGTTGAAAATAGCTGTGCTGCTTAAAAGTGTATGCTATAATATCTCTTGACAAAACAGAACTATTTAAAAAAACAAATATTTATATATTTTTTGAGATTATAAATATCTTTACTGTCAGTTGAATGCATCCTTGAATAAACGTATTAATTACTGACCCCAACCGTAACTATTAAATTCAGTTTTTGTTGCTGAATTAAGTTAATGGACATGTTACATCAAGTACACTGAATGTAAATCGTAGTTTGGTAATATACTAAATATGTGGATATTTTAAAAAAGTGCAATTTTGATATTTCGGAATGTGTGTATTTCGTTTCTTTCATGGGTTGTGCGTTTCAGCCTCCTCAGTTTAAGTTGGATCCTCGCCTTGCACGTCTTCTTGGCATCCACACTCAAACCCGCTCCTGCATCATCCAGGCTTTATGGCAGTACGTCAAGACCAACAAGCTGCAGGATTCTCATGAAAAGGAGTACATCAACTGTGATAAATATTTTCAGCAGGTACTACCATACTTCATCCGGTTTGATGTTAATATTTTGCCTGGTATTATTTTTTTTTTTTACATTTCTTTCAGATCTTTGACTGTCCTCGTCTGAAGTTTTGTGAGATCCCCCAGCGACTAACCAACCTACTACTCCCGCCTGATCCTATTGTGATCAATCATATCATCAGGTAATTTGTCATGAATTCAGAATTCATTTCCATTTATTGTTTTCTTAAACAATGATGTGATCTATAGTCCTGTAACACAAATTAATATATAAGGGGCCTGTTTTTCTTTAGAATTGAAAAGTTTTACAATAAAAAAAACAGCAATGCGCAAGGGTGAGTAACTAATGACATTTATTTTCAGATGAACTGTTTAATGAAATGTCTTTTTCAATTGTACATTTTATCAGTGTGGATCCAAATGACCAGAAGAAGACAGCCTGCTACGACATTGATGTTGAAGTTGACGATCCTCTGAAGAGTCAGATGAATGGTTTCCTGCTGTCCACCGCCAATCAGCAAGAGATGGCATCCCTAGACAACAAGGTCAGAGCTTCATCAGTGAAATGAGAAAGCCACCTGGAAAAGAATGATTGAATATATAGATACTGTTTCGTTCAAACCCTATGCATACCTATTATGTTCTGGTTTTGGAGTTCTCTAAACAGTCATTTTTTTATTCTTTAGATCCATGAAACTATTGAGTCCATCAACCAACTGAAGATTCAAAGAGATTTCATGCTTAGCTTTTCCAGGGAACCCAAGGGCTACATCCAAGACTGGATCTGCTCCCAGAACCGAGACCTTAAGGTGAATGTATAAGTATATGTGCACCGCTCAACATCATAGTCATACAGTATTATTATATGAAATATAAAAATGTTTAGCATACATTAAAGAAATAGTTCACCCAAAAATGGAAATTCTGTCATCATTTACACACCATTTAGTAGTTCAAAATAGTTTAGTAGTTCCGCTAATAGAGAAATGGTGTTTTGAACTGGATTTTGTGGTTACAGCTGATGACAGATACAGTTGGAAATCCAGAGGAAGAGAGAAGAGCAGAGTTTTATAACCAGCCCTGGTCTCAGGAAGCTGTCAGCCGCTACTTCTATTGCAAGGTGAGTGATGCATGCAAATTAATCGTGTTCGGCAATTAAGAATTATTTCAAAGAAATGCATATTTCTTTTTAGCAAGTAAGCATTAATCAAATAAAAAGTCTCAGTAAATAAATTTGTGATGTTACTTTAATGTTATTTTAATTAAATGCTATTCTTTCGAGTTTTTTATTTATTAAATAATCCGGAAAATTGATCACTGCTTCCACAAAAACATTACAGATATTTTCAAAACGGATAATAATACTAATAATAATAAATAAAGTTTCTTAAGCACTAATTCAGCATATTAGAATGATTTCTGAAGCACACTGTGAGGTTCTTTCACTTTTTTGTTTCTTTTCTTATGTAGATTCAACAACGAAGACAGGAGCTTGAACAATCTTTGGCAATGCGAACCACCTAATATATCTAATTTTCAAAAATAAGTTGACATCTAGTTTGCTTCACCTGTGGCTTGGTGGTTTTTATTCTGGTGATCTCCACACTGGGCAGTTTTCCATGGAAATGAAAGTATTAGACCCTTTCTCATTATGAGGTTTGGACTGATTTTAATCAGTGAGAGTCGATGAAAAGTGTAATTGTACTCTTATTTAATGTATGTTTACTGTACAGTTGAATGTACTGTATATAACCTCACAGTACAATGAATTTAGAAAGTGGCTTGAAATGGCACTTTCACACTGATTACACGCAAATACAGCAGCTATCGTAATTGTTTTTACATCAGTTTTTTGACGCACATAAAGTGCGGATACACTGTGTCTTCTGACTTGAAAGGTACAAAATACAATGAATGAAACTTTGATGCCTGGGAATTTTTGTAACTATTAATGACATGATAAATGTTACTATGTAAGTATCCATATTGAATGTATCACGTTTTTCTACATGTTTAAATATTTTGTCACATTCTGCTTTCAGCTTTCTTTTTTGTTTTTGTTGTTTATTTTGCACTGTGCAAAAGATATCATGAAGATGAATACCACTGGATGAAAATCAGCCAACTTTATTTGCAATAAGTGACATTTACTGTCATAATTTTAACACGTCAAAGAAAACACATTCATGCTACAAGGTGAATCATTCTGATTTATGTTTACGATATCAGTTTTGTGTATTGTTAAAAACTTGTTAAAATTATCGTTCATAAGCAGTGTTTTTAAAAAATGTTTGAAAGCATCATTTTCAGAGGCTTTAAATGCCAGTAAAACAAAATATGTTCTAAATATACTGTGTGTTGATGAATACAGTAACGCATGTTGCATGTGGAATTTTTTGTTTGTTTTTAGTTTCTTTTTTAGCATGAAATGTTTTGGATCTTTGTTGCCTTATTAAATCACAGATATGCACAGGAAGCATTAACCAAAGGTTAAGTGGTTACATCATCTTTGTGAATGCCAATAAATTACTTAATTTTACTAAATATTCCATCACACCAGTTGATGGCATTTGTATACCTGTGGCCTAAGATGTGCTTGATGCACAGATAAGAAATAAATCCGGTACTCATGAATGTCAGGAGGTGCATTGACCCTTTACCTTTTAACAAGACATTCTTACTGTGTCATGTATTTTATTTAATTAAGTGTGTCTGTTACGGACATTTTGAACAAGATTAATAAAATAAATACAAATTCATGATCATTATCGTCATTAATCCAGTTCACTAAATCAGTCTGAATGATTCATTCA
>JAUMHP010000041.1:11539274-11549796 GCA_032361065.1 Enteromius trimaculatus | reverse complement strand
TTTTTTTTCCTTTTGGGGGGAAGGGGCCCTTTAAATTACAATTAAATTATAATTTCTGTATGATTCACATCACTAGTTGATTATATGATTATACAATGCTCATTTTAGGGTAATTGTGTGTGACTACTAAACTATGAATAAAAACCACGCCCAGATAACGCATTCCCGTCCGTACGCAAAGAAGTGGGTGGAGAGTTGTGACGTTTCAGCTTCTGATTGGCTGGCGTGCCGGTATTGGTGACACGCGCCTCTTACCGCTCGTAGCGCGAGCCATGAGACCGCTTCTCTAGTGCTAGCGCTTCATCAGGAAGAGAGCTAGGTAAGACAACGGCCTATTTCCACTAAAGTTGCTTATTTACTCGTGTTGTCTATATATCTGTATGTTGATCGATGTTTATAAAGAACTCATACCTCATTTACTCGGTTAATGTTGTTCTCCAGAAATCTTTTGGATTAACAGGCTAGTTTTACCGGCCGTTAGCTCGCCGGCTAGCTCGTGGTAAAAGAGACTAGCGTGCTCTCCTCAAGCAGTCTTACATCTTCTTCGGTTGATTTCACATGAATTTAGCCAAACTTACTTTTTTATCACAATTTGGATACAGACCGCAGTTGTTCTATGTCGATGAAGCAAGATTTACTCGTGATCTGGGATACACCGGCGTTTTCTGGCTAGAGTTAGCATGGTGAAGTGGCTCATTGGTCGGGCCTTAGAGTTAACAGACACCCTTTATTCTCTAAGAACAGAGCCTATGTTTTTTCGCTATTTTATCCGTGATTTGTGCTTTTAAAATCCATCGCGATATCATAGGTGCAATTTGCCGTGGAGTAATAATGTCTTATCGGTATTTCTTCACCAGTGCAGTTATTCGCCTACACTGCGTCAGGGAAAAGTACTGGCCGACTCCACGTGAGCCGAGCCGAACCACTGCCCTCTGGTGCCTGCAGTTCAGTGGATCTTAAAAAGAGACCTTAAAACAACCCCGTGAACAAAGTAGAAGCTTTTTAGACGAAACGAATGTTGATTAAACAAGAAGTACGTTTGGGAACAATGTGTGCTTTTGTACAGCTTTTTTTTATATCCTATGACAGCATCTTTACCTCCAACTAATCCGTCTTTTGTCTGTCCTTTACAGGTTTTCAGAGGAGTTCTGTTCCTGGTATTCAGTTAAAATGCCATCTGATTTAGCAAAAAAGAAGGCAGCAAAGAAGAAAGAAGCAGCCAAAGCTCGTCAACGTACAAAGAAACCAGAGGATGGAGTGAATGGTGATGTAGAGAAACCCGAGAACCAGCAGAATGGAGCGGCTGAGGTCAATGGTAAGAAGTACCATTTAAGGGCAGTCTTTGAGTCTGTCCACACCTAAACAACGAATAGACAATGTGAAAATTTGGTGCAATAAACATTTTGATTTAAATGTATATTAATGTGTCTGATCAGACTACTTTTTTTATGGAGAATAAGATTTGTGCTTTTGGTCATGTGCTCTCAGTGAATGGATCCTTAAACCATTTGATTATAACTTTTTATGTTTTTACAGGGGTTGCCAGTTTGACGAAGGAGCTGGATGAGTTTGAACTGAAGAAAACCGAGGCTCGAGCAGTGACTGGCGTGCTGGCATCTCATCCAAACAGCACTGATGTGCACATCAGCAGCTTGTCTCTCACCTTTCATGGACAGGAGCTTCTCAGTGACACTAGTTTGGAGCTCAACTCTGGCCGTCGGTATGGCCTTATCGGACTCAATGGAACTGGTAAATGAACACTTGGTTCATGTTGGGCTTGTAGATCTCCTCTTGGTGACTTTAATTAACAGGCTCATAGATAACTGACTTGTATCTAAATGTTTGTGTAGGCAAATCTATGCTGCTGTCAGCAATTGGTCACAGAGAGGTGCCGATTCCAGAGCACATTGACATCTATCACTTGACCCGTGAGATGTCTCCTAGTGAGAAGACCGCTCTGGAGTGTGTGATGGAGGTCGATGAAGAGAGGATCAAGCTGGAGAGAGAGGCTGAAAGGCTTGCTCATGAGGACTGTGAGTTTCAAAAACTACCATCAATTTCAAACTTTTAATAATTAGTTCACTTGGAAAAGACGATTGGCGTTTATTTTTCAAAGCGAGTCGTTTGATCCCAAGACCTCTGAGAACCAGTGATGGCGTAAGGATGAACATGTAATGAAGATTTTTAATGAACGTTTTCACATTTTGCTAGAGAATTTATTTAATGTCAGATCAAAATGTTCTTTCCACGTTTTCATAGGAACTGTTTTTGTAACAGCTTCCTTTCCTAGGCGTGGTAAATTGGACATCTCAGCTTGAGAAGGCTCCTTAGTACCATTCAGTTATTAAGGAATCTCATGGTTGAGGAACACTTCTAAACTATGAATTGAATTGTTTATTTGTTTGTCAATCTTTAGCTGAGTGTGAGAAGCTGATGGAGCTGTATGAGCGTTTGGAGGAACTGGATGCTGATAAAGCTGAGATGAGGGCCTCACGGATCCTTAACGGTCTGGGCTTCACTTCTGCTATGCAGCAGAAGAAAATGAAAGACTTCAGTGGTGGCTGGAGGATGCGTGTTGCTCTTGCTCGGTGAGCCTGCAGAATCTTATACCAAAGTTTAGAGCTATTGGGAGATGATGTAACAAAAGGCCGAATGATAGCACAGTTGCTTTATGCTAACTGTGCAGTGACAAAAACTGTCTGAAGCGTAGTTTCTGATCCCCATGTATTTCTAAGTAAGCGTTTTCATCTATCTATCCACCATTTTAACTCATGGTTTTTCTGAAATCTTCAGGGCACTGTTTCTCAAGCCTTTCATGTTGCTGTTGGATGAGCCTACAAACCACCTTGACTTGGATGCTTGTGTGTGGCTGGAGGAAGAGCTCAGTCAGTAAGTCTTTATTTTTAAGACAAAGGCTATGTAGGAATATTAGGTTTATATTCATAATTTGTTCACTGTGAATTGTGGCTGACGAAATGATGTTAACAAAAGGCCGAATTGTAGCTCTTCCATCAAGCAGTTTGTTCTTGGTGTGGATAGAGCTTTGACAAAAACTAGACCGAAGCGTTTAACTGATCTGTCAGCACTCAGATTCAACTCTGTTGGAAGATGTTAGAGTAACAATTTGTAATTGTTCTAATCCTGACCTTATAGTTTGTTCATGTTATTACAATTATTGTAACTTTTAAATAAAGTGTATTGTTACAAAATGCAATGTTATTGTGATGCAGCTATTTGCAAAGAGTCATGTGCTCAAGGTTGTTTCTTTTTTTTGCCTGCCAGGTTCAAAAGAATTCTGGTTTTAATATCCCATTCTCAGGACTTCCTTAATGGCGTTTGTACCAACATTATTCACCTGCACCAGCGCAAGCTGAAATATTACACGGTAAAATTAATTCTGTCCTTATGTTTCTTATATTTACAAATGTGCAGTTTAATTGATTTTCTCATTCAATCTCTTTTGTAAAGGGTAACTATGACCAGTATGTAAAGACCCGAGAGGAACTGGAGGAAAATCAGATGAAGCGTTTTAACTGGGAGCAGGACCAGATGGCACACATGAAGGTAAACTACCACATGTACTTTTGTACAGATGTTCTATGCTTTTCTCTAACCTCTTATCTTGTGATTTGATGTGATTGTCTAAACATGTTCCTTTTGATCTTCAGAACTACATTGCTCGGTTTGGTCACGGTTCTGCCAAGCTCGCCAGACAAGCCCAGAGCAAAGAGAAGACTCTACAGAAGATGGTTGCCTCAGGGCTTACTGAGCGCGTTGTGAATGACAAGGTAATGAAAGAACTGTTTCCACTTGATCTAAGATGCAACTCTATGTAGTTTGCCTTTTTTGTTGATGTATGCCACATTTCAGTTGGTAGCAAAATGACTCAAACTACCTTGTCCTTTCAGACCCTGTCATTTTATTTTCCTCCCTGTGGGAAGATCCCTCCTCCTGTCATTATGGTTCAGAATGTCAGCTTCAGGTATTCGGAAAATACGGTACGCAGGTTTTAATAAACAGTACCACATTTTAGACTTTGGTTGCATTCTTCTCTGGGTTAAGGTTCTCAAATATTTTTTGTTATATAGCCACATATTTATAAAAACCTGGAGTTTGGAATTGACTTGGACACACGGGTGGCCCTTGTAGGGCCCAATGGGGCAGGCAAGTCTACTTTGCTGAAGCTTCTCACTGGAGAGGTAAGGCACATTTAAATAAAATGATTTAAATTTAGTGTTCACACATTATGTAATTTGGACTCTTAGTACTTTGCTTTATAAAACCTCTTCTCTTTTAGCTCCTGCCCACAGATGGTATGATTAGAAAACACTCCCATGTGAAGATTGGACGATATCATCAGGTATGTTGGCTAGAAAATGTCAAGACATTTATGTATTAATGTTTGCATTTGTTATATTATTGAAGGTAATGGCACTAACTTGACTAAATGAATGACTTGAAGACTAATATTAAAATACCAAGAGATAATTTGAGTTGAGTGGCTTTAGACTGGTTTTACTTGTGCTAACTTTTTGATTCTTCTTTAGCATCTAACAGAGCAACTAGAGCTTGACCTTTCACCTCTGGAATACATGATGAAGTGTTACCCTGAGATTAAGGAGAAGGAAGAAATGAGGAAAATCATTGGCCGTTATGGACTAACTGGCAAACAACAGGTAGTTTTTTTTTTTGCACTTTTATTTTAACCTGCAAACAAGCTCTACTTCATTTATTGACATCCCTTTTAAACTAGGTGAGCCCTATTAGGAATCTGTCTGATGGGCAAAAGTGCAGAGTCTGCTTCGCCTGGCTGGCCTGGCAGAATCCCCACATGCTCTTTCTTGATGAGCCGACCAATCACCTTGATATTGAAACTATTGACGCTCTGGCTGAGGCGATCAATGAATTTGAGGGTGGAATGATGCTGGTTAGCCACGACTTTAGGCTTATTCAGCAGGTAATGTGATATTGGCCATTTTGTACATTTTAACTATCATTTTATCGGTCAAGCTAATGCAGCTTGATATGAGGTCTTTGTTATTTTATAGTAATATTGGTTTGTTTCATTGCAGGTGGCTCAGGAGATTTGGGTTTGTGAAAAGCAGACCATCACAAAATGGAGCCGGAACATTCTGGCCTACAAGGAACATCTAAAATCCAAAATCGACAAACAGACGCATGATTTATAGCCAATAGAGCCCCATAGAAGGCAGTTCCAACATCTCTGCCAACCAGACTATTGCTCTCCAGGAAATACAAGCATGCTGGCTAGACTGCAGTTTCAGTACCACCTTTAACACCCAAGTCGGTCACTGGGGTTTCCAGTGGAAGTAGCTGTCTTGTTTTCTTTTGTGTGTTAATATGCATCACAGTATTTGGAGTATACTTTCAAAAAAAAAAAAAACCTATTAAAAATTATGGGTGTGCACTTCAGTTTTTTTTTGTACTAGAACAGGCAAGGTCTATAGGACAAAGACCGTAATAAGAACGATCAAGTACACTTAAAGGACTCTTGATGAGGCTTTTTATTTTATCAAATATTGTTTAAAACTGTATTTGCAATGTCTAATTAAAAGCATACATTTATTGATTTGGCTTGTACGTTTTTCTGAGTTTAAAATCAAGACCCATTGCCTTGGTTTCTTTTAGAACAAGGAGAATGATGGTTCAATGTCTGCATAGATTATAATTTATAATCATTTTTAACAAGGAAAAATAATGGGAAAAGGTGACGACTTTTACAGGTTAGACATTTTAACTATATTTTACCTTTCTAGTAATGACTATTAGTGTGTAAAGCCCAATTTATATTTCTGCGTCAAGTCTACGCAGAGACGCACAAGCGAACGCCGTTCCGTACCTGACGTGCGCCTCTCCAAAAATGTAACAGCGCGTCAATTGTACGCAAGCGCTGTGATTGGTCTGCTAGAACCTCTCGGTCCCCGTATGTACATTTTATGTACAGTTTTGTCTTTTTATGAGCACTTTAATATATGTCAGTGTTTAAACGTATTTAAAATAAAGAAAATAACAAGTGTCTTATTTATTATATTAAATAGCATTATACATCAGTAGTTGTCCGCGACAAATAATGTTAATTTGCCGTAGTACAAGTCCTTGTGGACACTGAAAGAATATCATCTCATGTTCCTCGGTTGTTTTCTTTTTATAGGTTTAAATGATTCATTGATTTAATATTTGTTTGCCGCGATCACGGCTAACGCTATACGCTTCTCTGACGAGCCGCTTCTTCTACTTTTCCCGAGGTACTGCGGCATGAAGCGGCGGGTTGCACTTGCAGCATGCCCGTGACTCTGCACCCTAGCGGCCCGCAAGTGTATTGCACAACGACGCAGAAGTATAAAAACTTAACCCAAAATTAAAACGTCACATACTTTTTATTCAACAACGAGCACATGAGTAATATGACCATGTGTAAACAGAATTTAACAGAAAGAAATTGCTACGTCTTGTTTTTATTTAAAGGTAAAACTCGGTGCAACGTTTTAAACATTTACTCATTGTTTAATAATAAATACAGTATAGTTTTGCTAAAACGGTGCAACCAGCATATATAAGCTTTCCATCTTGCCTATGTTTCGCGTTTATCATTTCCGGAAACACCGGATGTACGTCATTACATGATTGAGTACATTGTTTTTACTTGGGGGGTTCTCGAGTGTCACGTTTGCTGATACAGTAAGGTAAGTTAAAATACAGCGCTTAATTTATAACTATTTCTTTAGAACCTGCATTTTAAGTTCATCTCTAACAACGTAACGTTAATTCTTGTACGCGCAGATCATTTGTCTCCTGCACGACAGAGTGGGCTTGAAAAGTGTCATCGATGCGCTAGCTAAGCTAAGCGCTGTCACCCTGTACATCAGTCCTGCTGACTTTAGTACGACAGTACTCGTTAAGACTAATAGTTTACGATAAGAAACTGATGTGCGGTATGTTTGAGAGCTAGCTCAATATCTAAACTGATGTTGTTCAATGTTTATTATTGATAACTGATAGATAGCACAAAATATTTCACAGTACAATTAATTATGTAAATACTACCGTTCATATTTGATACACTAATCTCTAAAGCCGCCTCAAAATTATCAGCAAAAATCTGGACAAAACTTAAAACATACTCTTCTACATGCCTTCTGTCATCTGATTGCTTTTTAGTAAGAAAAGGAAAATGAAGTATAATTTTAAAACGTGAACTTTTAGTATGTGGTAAACGTCTTTTTTTTTTCAAAAGTAGATCCAAGAATATTTTCTATTGATGTTAATATTACAAGATAAACATTTACTGCACTGAAGCAACTTAAGTTTGCTTGATTTTCAAATCGTGTTAAAATGTGAGTATTAAATATGATACATCAGGTTTTAAGGAATCTTTATTTGTCTTAGTCATCGCTGTATTGCATTATTGGTTTTGTCTCCCAAAATAAATACTACAAAGTGTTGATCATATAACTTAGCATTTAAATACCTTCTTAGACATCTTGTTAGGAGATATAGGGTGACCGCTAATATATTTATGCATTTAATGTCAGCTTATTATGATATTGGTCATATAAGTAACATCCGCACCAGATTACATATTTTTGCTCAGTTTAGGTATTTTTTCTCCTCAGTGTGTATCACACTGTATGAACCATAAAAGCCTGATGCATCAAATATAATACAAAACATATTCAACCTTTTTTAGGTTTTCTTTTAATTCATTTTGCTCAGTTAATTCTAATAAGACCATTTTAAAAAGCTGTCTTTTTTTTAACCTGTCTGTCTGCCATTGGCTTAAAACAGGAAGGGATCCAAGTGTTAGGCTCATAATGAATTCATGTGGTGAAGAGTTCCATTGCAAAAGTTCCGTTGGTGTTAGGCATAAAATATGAATGTAATCCGAGGTGCTCAAGTATCAGATCTAGTTGTGATTCCATCCTCAGATGATTTCTTTCATTGTGTTAATGGTATTGTTTTACAGTAGGCCATGAGTCTGCCAGCAGCCCCACCAAGCTATGCTGAAGCTACAGCAGGAGATAAAGAACAAGGAAGTGGTAGCTTCACTTACGCCTCCCAGCCGCCCCCAACCATGCCCATGCACCCCAGCTGGGCTTATGTGCATCCCGGCCCCAGTAAGTGACTATTTATTATAATATCTTCAGTTATAGATACAGCTTTGGTAATAAGGAGCATATGCTTCTTCTCTGTTTGATGTTAATAAAGCTAAAATGTTTGTTTAGGTCCAGGATATTCCAATGCGTATGCTGCAGACATGTCCTCACCCTTCTCTGACCCGAGTTCCAGCAGCAGCTTCGATGGCCTCAGTGGAAGCAACTGGGAGGACAAGAATGTCCGCCGCATGTTCATCAGGAAGGTGCGAAAGTCCTGATTTAATTATTTTTCCATTCGCGCCATATCACTGTTTCTTCAAATATATTAAGCAACACAACTGTTTTCATCGTTGATAATATTAAACCTATTAGTTGCTTATTAGCACGCATATTATTAGAGTATTAGCAATTTATTAGAGCTACTTAAGCACATACTAATGCCTTATTCTACACAACCTTTTCTATATCCCAAATCCTGCCCAATAGCTAAACGTAACAACTACTTTGCTAACTATTAATGAGCAGCAAATTAGAAATTTATTGAGGGAAAAGTTAACAAGTGTTTCCTGTTCTTAAGTGTTATCAAATAATTTCTTAATCAGCATATAAGAATGATTTCTGATCATGTGACAGAAAGCCGGGGTTATGATAGCTGTAGATTAATCTTGGCAATTACAGAAAACAGCTGTTTGTAACAAATGTTTCACAATATTACTGTTTTACAGTATTTTTATCAAATACATAAAGTCTTGATGAGCAGCATAAAATCAAAAACATTCAAAGATCTCTCCCAAAATGATGATTAATTGGTATTGTATCAACACCCTTGTCATGAAAAGTATGTATTTCATTTGCAGGTCTTCTGTATCCTCATGGTTCAGCTCATGGTCACATTTAGTGTGGTGTCACTCTTCACATTTTGGTAAGTGATACACACATCAGAGCACAAGACACAACCCCATCTTATCCATTTATCCCACTTTTAAAGAAAGCACTTTAATTGGTGACCGTTCTGTGTTTCACAGTGAGCCAGTCCGGAAGTTTGTACAGTACAATCGAGTTTTCTATCTGACCTCATAGTAAGTGACTGAATTATAAACTGTGCTGTTTCCTCATTAGAGGTCTTGAGACTGTTTGTTTGAATTATATTTGCGCCGTTAGTGACGCTGCTTTGTTTTTGTCTAGCATGACTTTTATGGGAACATACCTGATGCTTGTATGCAGTACTAATGCACGGTAAGAAGATCCTTTTTGTTTTTTAATACATTCTGCTTGTTTTTGAGTTTTAGACCAGCATAGGAAACGTTTGCTCACATAGGAGGTGTGGGATTTCAGGAACCATGAGCTTCTTCAATATATGTTTGTGTTTCATCTACAGACGAAGATACCCTACCAATATGATCCTCCTAGCCATTTTTGTAAGTAATCTTTATGTGATAATAAACACTCATTAATAATAAATATCATAATAGGTATTCACTACCCTTTAACTTTTTAGATACCAGAAAAAGAAAGCGTTAAATATTCTTGCTTTATTTTCAGACTTTGGCAATGTCTTATATGGCAGGCATGCTAGCCAGGTAAGAAGAACTTCATATTTTAACTTATTACCTTATATTCTATTCATATAAAACACAAAGCATTGCTAGAGGCAATGTATTCTTTTGAGGTGTTAAGATTTTTCTATATTATTTCTATATTATTTTTTAATGTGTGTGTGTGTGTGTGACCAGAAATCCTTGTCCTTGTAAAAACATTTTATAAACAATTTATAAATCACAGAATTAAGCTCTTTTTCTATCTTCAGCTACCATAATACCAAAGTGGTGATGATGTGTGTGGGCATCACAGCACTCGTGTGTCTGGCCGTCACACTGTTTTGTTTCCAGTCCAGGGTGAGATAATTTCGTCCTAAACATCTTCTTTCAAGCGCTTCATTTATGTGTAATTTGATAGAGCGTTGTCTTCTGTCATCTAGGTTGACTTCACTACCTGTCATGGATTGCTTTTCTCCCTCATGATGGTGCTGATGATCACCGGGCTTCTGCTGTTCTTCACCGCACCGTTTGGATATGTAAGCTGCTTGTAAACCCTTCATAGATATTTAAGTACTACATCACTTTAAAGCTGTCATTATAATCCTGCATCATTATCACTTACCTTTTATCTTTCTCTTTTTTTTCTTTTTTTTTTGAATTTGAAATATGTATACTATAAAATGTTATCGTAATCTTGCTGGAAAAAAATAATCGTAATTTTAATGGAAAAAGGAGAATGCTGCACTCAAAGCAAGCCCATAAAAGTACGGCCTAATGTGCTGTGGTAATATGGTAGCCTGGGCCCGCCCATACTTCCTGTGACGCTACATTCAATTTCGCGAGCAAAGTCAGTCTGGCAAAGCTGCCGTT
>JAUMHP010000041.1:11494908-11520979 GCA_032361065.1 Enteromius trimaculatus | reverse complement strand
ATATATTTTATATAAAGTATATATATATATATATATATATATATATATATATATATATATACTGTAAATGGACGGACATTATTTCTTGTGTTAAAACTTGTTTTTTCTTGTGTAGCCTTAAGGCCTGTTCACACCAAGGACGATAACTATAAAAATAACAATAAAAAAATATATTTCTAAAAATTGCTCTTTGTACAGTATTAATGAATAGCCACACCACAGCTATAATGACAAAAACGCAGAGAAACTATATCGTTTAAATCACTTTTATTATGATTTTTTTCCCAGCTGAAACCCATTCTGAATCCATCCTGCTATAATGAGCTCAAAAATTAAAACAGGAGACATGTGTCCACTTAGAACAAACAGCCGATACCGTCCGCTGGTGTGGACACTCATATAGTTATTTTTGTAGTTATCGTTCTCGGTGTGAACAGGCCAGTCATTATAGAGTTTGTTGTTTTGTTGCCATGGCAACAAGGCTGTAAAATTGGATAAAATTTTATACAGTTAGTATGCAATCCTTTTCATATTTTAAAGTCTTGTGGCATTACTACAGAAGCAGTATTTTAACATTTAAATATTGTCGAATTCAAGTTTTTTTTTTTTTTTTTGTTAAACAACTTTTTTTTTTTGTTAAAATAAATACATTTACAATACGTTTTGTGGTAATCAACATGTTGCCTCAAATGCTATTAAATGAGTTTGATCCCCAACCATTCATTTCTCGCGTATGCACTTCAAAGGTGTCACGTTTGCACAATCTTTAATGAAAGCATACATGAACACATCTATAGGTGGCAAACAGATCTCAAGGATGTGCGTATCTCAGTCTTTTTTAAATGATTCCTGGAGTTAAAGCCACAGAGCCGTATTGTTGAGTCATGTCCCTTCGGTCACATGTTTGTCAGAGGGCTAAAGGAGGAAACTTAATCGAGGGGGGAGGGACAGCGATCAGCGAGTGCTTCAAGGTTGGAAGTGGAAAGCATGTGTGTGTGACAGATAGAGAGAGAGGGAGACACTGAGACAGAGAGAGGTTAGGGTAAAAGGATAGTGCGCTTCAACTTCCAGAACAGCTTTTCTGTTCACCAATCACTGCCTTTTTTCACCTCCTGTCCCTCCTCCCTCGGTGTCTCTCTCTCTTTTTATGCCTTTCGGTGGCTGTTTGGCTTCAGTGGGTCTTTGACATCGCACTACAATGACTGCTGTAGCTGTAGCCTCCCTGCAGTGAGCATTCTGAGGTAAGTCTCTCTCTCTCTGTTAGAAGCAAAGCATGTGCTTCTCTGTAACATGGTCTATTTAAAGGGACTGTTCACCCAAAATTGAAAGTTCTGTCATCGTTTACTCACCCTCATGCCATTACAAACTTGTATGACTTAGTTTCTTCTGTGGAAGACGAAAGATGTTATTTTAAAGTGGAGAGTTTTTTTAACTGAACCATTTTGGTGACCTCTGACTTTCATTGTGTGAATGGACACTGGGATGTTATTTGAAATAAATGCTTCAGAGAACACACGTAAGTTTTAGGTTTGATAACTTTGGTTTGGTGGTGTTACATAAGAAGGCTATGTCACTTTTTTTGTGTGTGGTAGAAAAACAGTGTTTGGAGTTGTATTTTGCTGAAAATGTAACTGCAGCCCTTCCTGTCTTACAAAGTGTTTCCTGTTGGAATTCTTACATTTTATACACACTATCAAGGAGAGAGGAATTATACGTAATCATGTTTTTTGCTCTTCTTTGTCGTCACTGGACTGTGATTTTCAGGAATGTGGTTCTTTCTCTCTTTCATCCTTTATATCCAGCCCAGTGATGATGAGGGGTCTAGAGTTACGCTTGGTATCAGAGTAACAATGACTTTGGCCCAGATTAAGAGCACTGGATGACTCAGTGATTCTTATAATGGACTGGAATACTGAAGGTTGTACTCATTTTCTAACAAACTTGTTCTATTTAGAGTTGCTACAGTTCAACGAGATTGTTGGTTTGATTCCTAGGGAATGCATGGACTGATAAAATATATAGATTTAGGTGGCTGAATGCATTGCAAGTTACTTTCCCAGGTGCATAAATATGCATAAAAAATATGCACGTTTATCTACATTGCTATATTATTTCTGACTATCTACTGTCACCAGACGGGCAAATAAAACTGATAACATAGCAACAGCCAATGTGCTGTGATTGCATGCTTTAAAGAAACTGCAATATTGCATATTGCACTATTATTTCAGTCGCACGGTTTAGAGTTTTGACTTCACATGTCTGCAGTGCCATAAGTGTAAGGCTCACAGTGTGGATGCTCATAGTCTCTGGGGAACATATCTGCTGAATCACTGTCCTCAGTCACCTTTAGTGTACAGACATGCAGTGAGACCCAAAAGTCTAACGATAAAAATTCTGTAATCTGTGAAGAAAAACATAAATAAGAATTTGACAAACAAAAAAAATAAAGACATTAGGTTGCAATAAACTAGACCCCCTTACATTTTTCACTCTTTGTTATATCGCAGCCATTTGCTAAAATCATTTAGCAAGTTAATTTTTCTTTCTTATTAATGTACACACATCACCCCATACTGACAGAAAAACACAGAATTGTTGACATTTTTGCAGATTTATTAAAAAGGTAAAACTGAAATATCACATGATCCTAAGTATTCAGTATTTAGTAGAAAGCAGCCTTTTGATCGAATACAGCCACGAGTGTTTTTGGGAAAGATGCAACACGTTTTTCACACCTGGATTTGTTCTGGAGTTCTGTCAGGTTGGATGGTAAACATTGGTGGACAGCCATTTTTATGTCTCTCCAGAGATGCTCAATTGGGTTTAGGTCCCAAAATAAAACATCCTTAAAACATTTGGAACATTACAACGTTTTGTTTAATAAAATAGCAGTATTGCACCATTCTCTTTCAACATCATTTTATTAACACAACATTCCAGATAAAAGCAATATATAATTACATGTGCATTTGAACAGGTATCTGAATTAAACATCAATTACAAAAATCAACACATAGAACAAATTGGAGAAAATTGCATATCATATAAAATAATAATAATATTTAGTTTAATATTTATGATAGGTAACTATAACCTCACAGCTAAATTTAAGTTAATCATATTAAAATGTAATCATTGAGAAGTTCTATATGAATCTGTGTGTGGCTGCTGAAAAACTAGCACTGAGCACTGTGGGAACTGTGGTCCATGTCCTGTCTCTCCACGCTACATCTGTAAAGTAAACAGATTGCTGATGTTAAAAACTGATATTGCAAAATGTTTAAGAAATAATTAGTGTGGCTATGCCAACAAATTCTTCACAAAGATCTGTGCTGTGAGTTTTACAAATATTACATTACAAAAGAGTGAAAAGTAGTTTACAAAAGTTATAAAATATAAAGAGATATAAACACTAAAGTTATATAATAGGAATACAATTAGTACATGTAAATTAGTACATCTGAAAATTAAAGGTTAGAAGACAATGTAAATAAATGCTGTATCAAAACGCTGTAGAAGCCAAATTAATTTGACTTGGCTTATGTTACTTTTTATTGACAATCTACTATCATAGCAGCATAAAAAAGTCTTATGAAGCATTATTAGATACAAAAAATATGAACATTCAAATAATAGGTTTTCATCATGTTATTTCCAAAAATATATATTTTTAAGTTTTAAGTTATAAATATAAATTGACCTAATTTATTTATTCTGATAAGTATACTACCCCACAAAGGCAAAATACTTTTCTGCCAAATTCTGCCAAATTTTAAGTAGGACACTGGAGATTGGTAATTAGATGTTTTAGTAATTACAATTATATATCTAAAAAAGTGTGATCCCAAACTTAATTTTTACCCCTATTTTGAAGTTACTGTACTCTGCCTTTCCATTTTCTGTAAAACATCACACCAAGAAAAAAGTCCAAGGTCTTAAAAAGTAACAGAATCAAACAAGATCTTACAAGATCAATAATTATCAATTTACCATACAAATCAATAAAAGGTCCTACAGTAAAAAAACAAATCCCATTAAATAAAACATAATGTCCAGCATGAAATACAATTCTATGGACATAGAATAATATTGGACTTTCAGATTTATGTTCATGGAATTTTACTAAGGATGAAATAAAATACTACAGACTAAACTGAAATTCCAATAGGATTTTGTGACAAAATTTTAAATTTAAATTTTTCTAACTTTATTAGAACATTAATCAAGCATAAATAATGTCTTAAACACGTTCTAAATGTTAACAAAGTACTTACCTGTCATTTTCCGTGACCAGCTGCTTAACCTTTTTAAGTTCACATGACAAATAAATTTTGAGTTGAAAACTGAACATTGTTCTCAGAACATTTTATGATAACATCATAAAAACATTAATTACTTATTAATTTAGAAAATTATATCAATAGCATTTCGATAACTTTCGAAGAATTTTCTGTGAACATTATCAGAACATTCATTAAATATAAAGAACGAGAACATTTTCTAACAACATTATGAGCAAGTACAAATAACATCCTAAAGACATTGCAAGAACATTGATTTAAGAACGTTTTTTATTAACATTATAGGAACATTCATCAAGTATAAATATTGTCCTAAAGACATTCCAAAATCAATGTTCTAAGAATGTTTTGTATCAACACTATAAGAACATTCAAGTACAAATAACGTCCTAACATTAGAACATTGCTCTAAGAACATTTTCTAACAACTTTATTAGAACATTAATCAAGCATAAATAATGTCCTAAACACGTTCTAAGAACATTATAGGAACATTCATCAAATACAATTAACGTCCTAAAGATGTTCTGAGAATGTTGTTCTAAGAACGTTTTCTATCAATGTTACAAGAACGTTAACAACTTTATAAAAGCGTTCTAAAAACATTATTTTAATAACGTTTTTGTACTAAAATTTACACAACTTTTAAAGAACGTTAGTGAATGTTCTGGGAACGTCCTCTGTTAGCTGAGTTAGTTCTCCAGGGTCAGGATGGATACCCCTGGATCAAAGCAAAAGGCCTTGTGATAAAAGGTATATCAAAAGCATTCACGCAAAAGTTTAACAAGTGCTAGTTTGTAAATAGAGCACCTTCACCAAATTGGGGTCATATTGTCAAACCATGGATCTGAACACATCACAGATTAGCATAACACAGTTAGTCTTCTTAAAATTTTTTAAAAACATTTTAAGTCCTAATAAGAAAGAAAGCAGTGGGCAGTGAACATGAACTCCAGCCATTATAACTACTCAGCCTTGAAAATAGAGTTCTCTGTTTAAGCAAGTGCATGCTTCACCAACGTCACATACATTACTTAACCTTTGAATGGAGGGTGCTACAGGAAACTGCAAGAAAGAGTCAAGGGAAATAGATAAGCTGATTGAGCTGGCACACTTTAACAATGGCTTTAGTGTCTTCATATTTGGGCGTACACAGGTATGAATTATTCTTTTTCTAATGCCATGCTCTTTTCCTTTTGCATTTCCTCATTGTTAACTTGTCCTTTATTAGTAATATATTATGAACAACAAATGCTTTTTCCTTTAAAAATTGTTTACTGGAGACCTAATAGGAAGAACTGAATACCATGACCTTTAACATACTTTCACATGTAACACCTACATCTTTATCGATTTGAATAAAGATATGGCTTCTAATTAGTTTTTTTTCCACTGAGAAATGTTACCGAATTTCCTTTGCCCTGACCAGTTTCTATGAGATGCTGTTACTGTGATATTGTATATGAGCTTTGACCTTGTTGTTGACTGATGCTCAGAGATTTACAGTGTCTGGATGTCTCTCTAATGCAGCATACAGACGTCACGTTGAAGATAAAATATAGCATTGAAAAGCATCTTCCAATCACAGTCTCCTTGGGTTTACAAGGACAGGAAATATGATTTATATTGCACTCTTTTTACATTTGTAAAGGGGCATATATGTGATGTCGCAGTCGTTTTTTATGAGTACAAGTTTGTTTTTGTTTTTTTCTCATAATAATCAAGTGAAATGACATGGACGAAAAATTGTTCCACATATTTAGGCCTTGAAAGACAGCAATATATTTGCTACTATTTACAGAATGTTTCAATTATGTTACTATTTAACTATATAGATCGTTTCTTTAGGGTTTTAAATTCTTTAATGGAATGCCTTTAATGGTCATTAAAGTCTCTTTAAAGTCGAGAGCTTACTCCGTGCAATAAACTGCAAAAAAACAGAAGCTCAGTGAGGGGGAAAAAAATGGGTAGTCTCTAAAATATTGTTCATTGATCTGTCTGAGAATATTTAACAAATCAGATGTTTTCTTTTTCCGTGTGTCACTTCAGGTTATGCTGCCCGAAAGTTCCCAGTTGAGTCTGAGTGAAAGAGAAAAGGGCTAAAGCCAGTGCACTTTAAAGCACCACCTACAACTTGACCATAAGCAATGAGTGACCCTCAAGATGCCAGTGACGTCACTTCAGCCACAGGCTTGACCAGGCATTTGGTAAGTAATCTTTAACTTTTTAATTTTTTAGGCTATGAAGATGATTAAGCTGGAATATGTTGTGCCTGTATACAATACATCGAAGGTTAGTTTCATCATTATTCATCCACTGCTTTTCTATTAAACACAACATATTAGTAAAGTGAGTGACACAGTGACCCTCTTTACTTTAACTAGTGCTGTCAAATGATTAATCGCTTCTAGTATATGTTTGTGTACTGTGTGTATTATTATGTATATATAAAGATACATACTTGCATGCATATATTTAAGTTATTTTATATATTAAATATTTTATATATAATATAAATTATATGAGTATAAATATATATACATGTAAATATTTTAGATGTACATAACAAAATATACAGTACACATACATATTATGTAAACAAAAACGTTTATTTGATTAATTGTGATTAATCGTTTGACAGCACTACAGTATATATACCTGTTTAATTGTCTTTTTTGGGCAATTTATTAAAGAACCAGAACATTTGAGTCATGTTTGAGAATTGGACTACACTGGTTGCGCCATGTTTGTGATTCTTTAAAAAGAATCAGTTCATAAGAGTCATTTGTTTGTGAATCAAGTATGTGATTCACAAACAAATGTCAACGCAACTCAATGTAAAGATGTTTTGTAGTTGTAAGGTTTGTATATCGTTGTGTATCTCCAGTGTTTTTGGTAGCTTAGTGTTTTCTTTGACACACAGAGGAACTAGTGACGTAAATAGCCGCCAAAGGTTTGGTTTATTTTCAGCAGCGGGTGTTCCTTGTGGGGTATATGTATTTAGGAACATCATTAAGCACCTGTTCTGCTGATTTAGTGAAAGTCTAGCAGTGGTCTGCTCTCAATTGCCATTGATCCTCTAGAGGTCTGATTCACTAGAATAAGATTTAAAAACAATTTGCGTAACCATGGGGACAGAGCCACCTAATGTGCCATACCCAGAAATCACTTCTGAGGAACATGTGCCGTTATACAGCAGAGATGAAGACGTTTTTTTAAATGTCCCTGGAAAACTGTAGTGTTTCAATTAGCTGTCATCTGGGTGGTTTCAGCTCCTCAAAGATCCACGCATGACTTGATGGACTTGCTTGATGAGTACAGGGGCTCTCAGCGGTAACAGTCCAGAAATCAAACCTCCTGCCTGCAAAGCTTGTATTGTTAAAGGCTCTTATTGATGATTCTGCAATGTGAATAATATCAATCCAGACTGTAGTTATAACTTTAAATGTCTTTCAACTTAAACAAGTCACACATTGTCTTGTTTTTCATTAAACTGATTCACTGATTTTCTTTCTTTTTAAAGCTGCAGTCCATATCTTTTGGCGCTCTAGCGCTTGATAGACAGAATTGCATGTGTCTTGTGGAAGAACACTTTATCCAAACCAGTCTAAATTGTTTGAATAATAACACTTATTACAGGTGTACAGTGGTTATTCATGACAAGCCAAAAGCTCGGTTTGATAAATGGATTCATGGTGTACATGATTATTATGTAAATGTTGTATATTTTGAACACAAAAAATGTATTCAGGAGCACAAAGCTTTGAGTTATAGCTGAAATATTCAAGCCAGGTGTAGATGATGGAGGCAAATCAGAGACAGGTGGATTTGTGGAGGTGGAGTGTGTGTGTTTATAGGGGCCTCATGCATCTGGAGGCACCAATAACAATCCCAACTTGCTGCCCTTGATGGGATAAGATTTATGTTTACAATATCTAGGTTGTTGCAACAAGCAGTTGTCTGTCATAAAACATGTGAAACAATTAAATCAACAAATCAATCAGAAAACGTCTCATGTGCTTGTCCTTCTTGTACATTTGGATCACAACTTAAAAATAGAGCTTAAAAATAAAGGCACATGCCTTGTATTTTCACACAATGCTTTAAAGATCCAGTTTTCACTAGTAATAATCCATTAGCTAAAACTTTTGCCTCAATACACTCCTAATTTTTTGCTCATCGCTTGTTAGAAAGGTTGCTTTGTTCTATCTAGAGCTTTTTTAGACATGAAACAATAAAAAAGCATAGGAGCTAAATGTGCTCCTAGTAGCTAAAGTCTGGTGAAATAGTTTAGCATCAAAGGGGATCTGGGTTCAAAACTGTGTCCTAATACATGTATTTGGTTATGTTTTAGCCTAATAAACTAACCTGACTTGATATTTAGTAGTATTGAGTGGAGCAGCCTTTAAATTGTACATTTTTTAATGTAGAGGATATGTCTAATATTACATGTAGACATATGAACGCAGGGTTGCCAGGTATTCACAACAAAACCCACCCAAATGCTACTCAAAACTAGCCACAATACACAGTACACAATAATTTTATCTTAGTCATGTCACTCGTACATAAACGTTTACTGTTCTGACTGTGCTCTTACTTTAAGTATATAAAACCTTGCTTTATGCCTGCATTATATTAGCTCTGTAAATAGGAAGATGACTATGTGTATAAGGGTTCAAGATGTGACTATAGATATGGCAGATGATCTCAGAGGCTGGGGGTGTATCCTGTTGAAAGGAATTGACTCTATACTTGATAACACATCCTCTGCTTCCTCTTCTTGAAGGTTATCTAGCATTTAGCTGCCATGGCTATACACTGCAGTCAGAAGACCTTTCACTGTTTTGATTGTCCCAAAGGTATGTGTGTATCATAAAGGGGCTTCTTAGAAGAGAGACATGGTCCAACAGCTTCATGAGGCTCCTTGACGCATTCAGCATCACTGGCTGACTGTAGTCATGATCTACTGGAGTGGCTGTAGGAGGGCTGACTCACTCTTTGTGGCTCTGGTGGGATCAGGATGCTGCGTCTTAATTGAGCATGTGCTTGCCAGAGTTTGGTATCTGTGGGCATGTTAGTTTTACCTAGAGCAGGGCCCCTGTCAAAACACAGAAATAAATGAAGCACAAGTTTATCCTCAGGATAGCATACCACGGACAGCCAGGGAGAAGAGAAGGAATGAGAAAATGAGCGTAGAGAGAGATGCCTTAAATACAGTATATAGAGATATTCCATGCATTTCCTGTGAAGGAGGTCAACAATGTAATACATAGATCATTCACAGTCGTTTCATTGAGAGTTGACTAATGGATGTTTGTGATTTGAAATCTGCTGTGAGCTACATGAGCACTCAATTCTGCATCTGAATTTTATTTGAGCCAATCAGCTGAGCTGTAAATGTCATGTGACTGATTAACCAGCTGATGCAGGAAAATGGTGCTGATTGGGTGAAGACAAACTGTAAAATATAAAAGTACATTTTTACATAGAATTTGTTTTGAACATATTTTTTAAAACATGTATTTTTGACACTAGTAACAATGCAAGCAGTGATGACAAATTGTTTATTTACATTTAAAATGTATAGTATTTTAGTATTTTTCAGTGAAAAGGGCACCTTTATTGCGATAGATTTCATGTATTCGATTTATTTATACAAGATTTATACAAAAACATATTTTATAACAAATAATTTTCTCATTATTTGTGTTAACTTTGTGTTAAATAAATGTTAATTCACTTTTTTATTATGTTTCTTATGCATCTGTTATGAATATATTATGATAATTTACAAATGTTATGAATAAGCATTGTGTATTAACTGTGCTATAAAAAATGATTTGCCTTGTCTATGTACAAATAAGAACTGAGAATGCATGCGTGATTGACTCTCCTTTGTTGCGTAACCTTTGCTTTGATATCTGCGCAGGCTAGTTGAAAAGAAATGAAAGTTAATATTTTTCTTGCTGGTTACACATAGCCAGTTGCAGTGCATTCTCCGCCCCAGCGATGTGATGATGATGATGAAGGGGACTTGAACAAGACACTGGGAGTTCAGCGTTTCCAGCAGATCCTCACACCCCCCCAGCGTGTGCCCATCGAACAACACCGCACCTTTAATGAGGAGGACTTTGAGTGTGAGAGCCTTACTACTGATGCATTTGGCTTATAGCAGGGGTCACCAAGTTCGGTCCTGGAGGGCCGGTGTCCTGCGGAGTTTAGCTTCAATTCTAATCAAACACACCTGAAGCAGCTAATCAAGCTCTTACTAGGTATACTTGAAGCTTCCAGGCAGCTGTGTTAAGGCAGGTTGGAGCTAAACTCTGCAGGACACCGGCCCTCCAGGACTGAACTTGGCGACCCCGGCCCATAGCCTTAAAAACATTCTTCTTAGTATAAATAACTAAATTAAACTATGATGCATACTAATTTGACTGTTTATTAATGTTTACAGTGTTTTATGGTGTTTTTGTCTAAAATATTTCTTTAAATTATATTAATATTAAGAAATAACAAAGGTGAAAAGTCTTTGTTTACTGTTCCTCACATCATTCCAAATTTGTATGCTTTTGTTCCATGGTCTGCAAAAATTAAATCAGTAAATGCAGTTAATGGCTCATAAATGGTTATGAAGCCCTTAAGGGGGAGTTAAATTAAATTTCAATGCATTTGCATTTTCCTACAAAATTATTGGGTTGTCCTGAGAAATTTTGTGTTTGTTTGCAATATAGAACACTGAAATACAGAGTTCTGGCATGAAACTCTAGATGGCGCGGTCCAAAGGATCTAACACATTATGACATAAAGACATCATCATCATCACATGTCACAGCTGATTGGTTCTCTTCTGCATCGTTAGCCAATGAGCTCACTGCATTCAAATACTTAGCTAAGTTTGTGGTAGTGATGGAAAGTTCAGATCATTTTAATGACTCGAACCCTTGAGTCTCGTTTAGCAAAATAAACAAATATTTTTTCATTTCATTCGATTCGTTGGTTTCAGCAAAATATAATTAAAGTATTATGGTTACTTCCCTAAAAGATTTGCTACTTGCACACACGTTGATCACACCACAAACAATACAAAACTATAACACTGTAAGAAACAGAAAACATTCATTCATTGTTTACCTTCATTCCACCTCCCCTCTTTTTTGAAAAGTTCTCGGTTTGAGTCGTTTGTTCATCAAGTGACAGCCCCATAAACCTAACCAATGCTGTCTGAGCCAGGAAAAAAAAATGTTTTAGTTTATCTCTCGAATCTATGGGTTTGAGTCGTTCGTTCATCACGTGACAGATCAGAATATATAGGTTAAGCTAATTGGGCTGTCTTGACTCAAACCCGAAGACTCGATATAGGTGAACTAATTCCAGTACAGAACCTACAGGATGTTGCGGATGCATGAATAAACAAATAACCCCCCGTGATGACTTGTTCTTCCTAAATCACATTAAAGATTCATTCAGAATGAACAAATCACTCAAGAACGACCCATCGGTAGATACCAGCCCTCCATCTTCCCCAGCTCCACCTGTAAAGATATGCTACGGGGCGATCATGTATGCTATGGGTATTATTTATGTTATATATGCAGCAGCAGTATTTTTACTTTCTCACAGCAGCGTGTTGTGGTTGTATTGGCAGTGGCAAGTCTCAGGTACTTGCAGACCAAACACATTAGCATTACCGTGCACATTACCAAGCAAATCTCTCAGGGAGTTGTTATGACAGAATATAAATTTCCCTCCAACCTCATATTATTTCAGCTGTTCAAATTTTATAAGAAAATGCAAAGTTTCTCAGGGGAACACAAAAAATATACATTTTTGTACCATAACCATGTCCCTTAAGGGGTTCCACACTGCTGCTATTCTAAGTATGTGATGTTTTTGGCATTTATAGATCATCGTCACACCTCTCTACACATTCACCACCCTCTGTCTAAACACCTCCCAGAGGGCCGAAGGAAAAAGCCAGGAAGAAAGCGGAAGGACTCAGGGCGGAGGAGGAGTTCATCTATGGGATCAGCTCCCCCGATAGATGAGGATGAAGAGGATGAAGAGGTGGATGAAGATTCTTGTAGCCAGCAGGATAAAGAGGGCAATGTCACCACCACACCTACTCCAGACACGGACACGGAGGTGGACGCACAGGTAGTCACACACACACACACACACACACACAAACACACACACTACTTGTTATGATCTTTCTAACTTCTCTCTTGTTGACCCACAGTTTTTGGTGTCAGAAGATGATCCTGACTCCACTGTAAAGAAGAACGGTAAAGCTTCACCACAACGAAAGCTGCCAATCATACCCCATTCAATGCTTCACACCAGTATCAGCATCCCAGAAAACGTTACATCAACTGTGTAAGTGGAGATGCGCGCACAGACATGCACAAACGAATAGAAAGATTTAAAAACGTGTTCAAGCTCACTATGTTCTGTTACCGCCGCAGGGGCAGAAATTGGGGTCGTAATCTGCCCAATGGCAGACGAGTTTCTGCACCATGTTTGTTTCCAAGTTTGAGTTCTGGCCGCAGCTATGATCTGCAGGAGCGCCGTCGGACGGGCAACATGACAGGCACTTCACTAGAACACTACCATTACATGCCCACTGACGAGAGCGAGGCACAGACGCTCGCCACCGTTGACCTGGATGGCATTAAAAGTGAGTATGTGGCTTTGTGTAAAATTAGACAAGAGAAGAGTTTATTTATGTGTAAATATAAATTATATTTTTATTAAATCATCAAAACGTTGGAGGTTGGTTTGTTTAATGTTTTTGAAAGAAGTCTCACTCTGGTAGCATTTATTTCATACAGTAAAAATTGTAGTGTTATAAAATACTATTACAGTGCCAAATAACAATTTTCTGTTTTTTATTTTAATAAGTAATTTATTTATTTGGTGACAAAGGTGAACTTTCAGCAGCCATTACTACAATTTCACATGGACTTTAGAAATATGTTGCATGTAACATGCTGATACATTCTTTTCACTTTTATATAAAAAGTGGTGAGAGGACAGCATTTATTTGGAATAGAAATCTGTAAGAAGTCCAAGAATTTTCACAATGATGATGATCATTATAATTTAATAAAAAATGAATGTACGTTCCAAAAAATTATAAATACATAATCAATGATGTATACAATCAGTGATACAATGCAATTTAATATTTATTCATTATTTATTTATTATACTGTATACTAATCTACACATAATGGTGCAACTTCTTTCTCTTACTGAATATGTTATCACTTTAATTTAATAATTTTAATGAATTAATAGCCTTTTAAATATTTTTCATAAAAACATCTGTGTAATATGTTTAACAGAGCCAAGTCTGAATTTTCCAAGTACCAATGAAACGTATTTAAGTACCTCCTATCATTATAGTAATTAATGAGATGTGATTTTTCAGTGAGTACTGGGCATTTCAGCTGATCATAGATCATCAATAACGTGTTTTCAGTTTGTTTTCCTGCCATTTGTTCCGTTTTTTCTGTGTTTATAAAGGACTCCTTTATTTACCTTTCTGTTCTCATTCTTCTGAGAATAAATCATGTTTTCAGTTTGTACATCTAACCATCTATGGCTGCGGTTCAGGAATGTGGACATTCTCAAAGGGTGCCCACTACAACTGCTCCTTTGACGTCTCTTTTTGTATGCGTGCGTGTTTGTGTGTGTGCTGTTAATACAGATAATTTTGACCGAACAATAGATCATTTTGAGACACAAAACTGAGTCATGTTCTAGTGAGCGCCCAGTCGAGTTTTCAGTGTCTTTCTGTGTTTGGAGGCTCAGAATTGTAGTGTGTAATGTAGCCAGTATTATCAAGGTTAGGTTAGTCACTGATATTCACGGACCTTCTGGTGTGTTACAATGGATACAACTTGTTTGTTGTTTTTTAACTTTTCAGCATCTTCTTGCTGTCTTGCAGGTCACAGGTTTGAAGATGTCCCTGGTGTGCGACGTCACCTGGTTAAGAAGAGCACTAAAGGTCAAGTGGTTCACATCGGCAAGGACCACAAAGAACCCAGCAGTCGTATCCGAACCAAGTTGGATCGAACCCCACATGAGGTGAGACTCCAGCTAACCAGATTATCCTTCCCCCATCCACTTGCAGCCTATTTCTAGGCTTGACTGTTTGGTTCAGCAAATAAAAGGTGCATATTATGTCATCAGTATCACCTTAAAGACTGTAGTTTGTAACGGTCAGTAACAGAATTGTAAAAATATGATTATTAATCTTAAAAGATTATTTACCAAATAGCCCCACCACAATCTCAAACGAGTAACAGAGTCGATATTGCTGTTTTTGCTGGTCAGAATACACAAACAAAAACAGCAATGTTTTAGGAAATCAGTATCAAGTAAATTGCATACTTTAATTGTAATTCTTCCTTATACTAGATGAGAAAATACAGTTAAAGATTTAGATACAGTCTGCATGCTGTGCAAAGCTGGTATCAATATCACTGGCTCACTGAGCCTGCTGTTGTTTATTAGAGGAGATCATGGCCCTGTTACATGGACTATAGGGTGCATCATGCTCAACAGCTGAAGGTAGGGAGCTGGTATGACTGCTTTGTGGAACAGCTGAAGCTTGCGTGTGGTTTTTACTCACCAATTGTATGCTAATACCACGTCTGTACTGCTGGTTTTGTGGAAGACAGTGGATGGTCAGAGTGTCAGAAGTGTGTAGAACTAAGCTGGTAGAAATGTGCTTGTGTAGAGCATTATAGAATGTCGCTTTTCGATTGATGAGTAGAATAGGTCTGTTAACATGACTAACTTTATTTTCATTGTGTAACATTGCTTAAAAAGATTTTAACATTTAATGTAAAGGATAAGAGTGCTTAAATCAATTATCTTTTTTTTAAACAAGCGTTTATTTTTTTACAGAATTTAAGAACACACTAAATTTGTCAAAAGTGAGCGTTACAGATATTATAACGTTACAAAGGATTTAAATGCTATAAAAATAAATGCTGTTCTTTTAAACTTTACATCAAAGCTCCAGAAAAAAATGTCATAGATTCCACAAAAATATTAAGCAGCTTAACATTTTTTAACTGGCGTCCTTAAATTTGTTTTATTAAAATCCTATATATATTCTGACATATTGGCTTTTTTTAAAGCACACAATATAATTAGGATTCACATTTGATATGTGTAACTTAAAGTCTCTTCAAGTAGTTGTGTTAGTTTAGTTTTAGATTACTGAACAGCTCTACTGACATCATCAACTTAAACACAACAAAAATTCTAATTTATTTTAACAGCTGAAATCTGCAGATATATTTTTTGGAGGCTTACCTAGAAAGATTGCTCAAGATTGCTCCTGACTGAAAGAAAAAAAACCCTGCAGAGAAATAATCCACAACAAAAGATTTAGCATTGTCTGTAATGATGCATGGACTTTGGGTTTTACATTTTATTAAAAAGAATGTTCACTGAGCCTAATCTGACTCAATGAACACATCATTTCTTCTAGCATAAACAGACAGCTTTCCGTCAGATTACTTCTAAAAATGTACAACTTTGAAAGAAAGGTCACATAAATAATAAATGTATGTGTTCTCTCAGGTGTTTGTTGAACTGAATGAGTTACTGATGGATAAGAACCAGGAGATGCACTGGAAGGAAACAGCTCGTTGGATAAAGTTTGAGGAGGATGTGGAGGAGGAGACAGAGCGCTGGGGCAAACCTCATGTAGCGTCACTCTCCTTCCGCAGCCTGCTGGAGCTCCGCAAGACCATTTCACACGGTGAGAGAGGAATACATATACAATGTGTGAATTAATTGCTAACTCTTTCAATTTCTTGCATATTTAAAATGCTTTTTGGTTTGTCTGATGCGCTGGTGGTGTTATTTTACAGGTGCAGTGTTATTGGATCTGGACCAGAAGACACTGCCTGGTATTGCTCATCAGGTTGTGGAGCAGATGATTATCTCAGATCAAATCAGAGCACAGGACAGAGCCAATGTGCTCCGAGCTCTGCTCCTCAAACACAGGTTGGTTTCACCTAGGTTATATGAACATTACATATCTCAAAAATATGCGAATACCTTAATCATTTGGATCATGCTTTGTTGTTCTTCTGTTTGTCAGTCATCCGAGTGACGGCAAGGACCACAGCTTATTTAAACGGAACATCTCTGCAACCAGCCTTGGCTCTCTCATATCTCATTACCATAGCAGTAACCATATCGCCGCACCGGAGCCCCCTGCCACAGACCCACTCATCGGGGGACTCCGCAACTTTGAGTCACGCATTAGTGTAGACTCAGATAGGAATGAGGTGCCGTGTGCATTAAAGCCTGTGTGTGTTTTTAAGAGGCAAAGAACGGTAAAATAAATTAGACAATTAGAACTTTCTCCCTCTGTTTCCACAGAAAGACATGCCCCAGTTTTTTGGTTTGCATAAGACCAAATCTAAACATGAGCTAAAGCTACTTGAGAAGATTCCAGAGGATGCAGAAGCAACCGTTGTCCTTGTGGGTCAGTTACCTGTCCGTATTTAACTCGCAACAGTCAGCACATGAGATATCAGATCTGTTGAAGCCATGATGCAGATGATCTTAATTTTCACAGGTAGTGTGGATTTCCTGGATCAGCCCACCATGGCCTTTGTGAGGCTGCAGGAAGCGGTTCTCTTAGAGTCAGTTCTCGA
Source organism: Enteromius trimaculatus (assembly GCA_032361065.1). Lineage (NCBI taxonomy): Eukaryota > Metazoa > Chordata > Actinopteri > Cypriniformes > Cyprinidae > Enteromius > Enteromius trimaculatus. The sequence goes on along the minus strand of JAUMHP010000041.1, from coordinate 11,503,983 downwards.
AGTGCCGATTCCAGTTCGGTTTCTTTTCGTGTTGCTTGGCCCACCCAGTGCCAACATTGACTACCACCAAATCGGCCGCTCCATATCAACGCTTATGTCTGATAAAGTAGGTCACATCAAATAAGAGATGTCAATATGTCAAAAAATACTTAAAAAATTAAACACTGAGTACCAAATAAGCATATTAGAATGATTTCTGAAGGATCATGTGACACTGAAGACAGGAGTATTGATCCTGATAATTCAGCGTTGAATCACAGGAATAAGTTTTACATTTTAAAGTATAAATAAAACAGAAAACAGTTCTTAGACATTTATAATATGTGACTATAAAACCAGTCATAATGGTCAGTTTTGTGAAATTGGGATTTTTTAATTCATCTGAAAACCATTCTAAATAAACATTCTATTGATGCGTGGTTTGTTAGGATAGGACAATGTTTGGCTGAATATTATTATATTTAAAATCGAAATATTAAGAAGGTCGAAAGTCAGGTCAATTTACTGTTATTCATGCAGCACTTATTAAAATGCAGATTGTGTCAAAGCAGCTTTACAGTATCAAAAAAGAAACAGTGGCCAGATGAGACCAGCAGTTTAATTCTAGGTTGCAGCAAAGTCAGATTGTGCAGAGGACTCAAACTTGTCCAAATGAAGTTCTTAGCAATGCATAGTAGTAATTAAAAATTAAGTTTCAGTATATTTAAGGTGGGAAATTAATAAAATATCTTCATGATCTTTAATTAATATTAAAAGAAATAATAAAGAAAATAATAAAAGAAAATAATTGTTGGCTACAAATATACCCATGCTATTTAAGACTTTTGTCATCCAGGGTTACATATTTCAAAATTTTGCTATTTATTCTTTATTTTTGATCAAATAAATGCAGTCCTGGTGAACATCTTTAAAAAACATCTGTCCAACCCCAAACGTTTGAATGGTAGTTTATCTAAACATCTAAAAATCATTGAAACCAGATTATTTTACTGCACGACTTATTTTTATGCCTTTGTTTTTGCCACATTGTGTGAAGTATAAACAGCATTTCAAACATCTCTTCCAGCACTTCCATGAAGCGGCATATTTGGCAGATGAGCGGCAGGACCTGCTGACAGCCATCAACAGCTTTCTGGACTGCAGTATTGTGCTTCCTCCATCTGAGGTTGGTGGAGATGAGCTGCTGCATTCTATCGCTCGCTTCCAGAAAGAGATGCTGCACAAGAGACATGAACAAGTAGTCAAACTACAGGCCAAGGAACCCAAGAGCCCCGAGGACACTGGTACAAGCCTCTCGCTCATATACAGAATGCAAAAGTGAACAGATCGGTTTACTGTGTGTCCATGATAAATGTATTAATTAACCTTTTGCATTTGTTCTTAATGTTCTCAGCTCTTCAACCTCCTCTGAAACCTGAAGACGATCCTCTTCGGAGGACGGGTCGGCCGTTTGGCGGGGTTATCCGAGACGCACGGCGCCGCTACCCCAAATACATCAGTGATTTTAAAGATGCCCTAAGTCCTCAATGCATGGCCACTGTCATATTCATTTACTTTGCTGCCCTTTCTCCTGCCATCACCTTCGGAGGACTATTGGGTTAGTCAGAACTATGCAAGCCACTGTTTTAATGATGCATCTAAAACAAGGAACTTTTGCTAGATGAAAGCCTTTCTCTCCTCCCTAGGTGAAAAGACAGATGGTTTGATAGGTGTCTCAGAGCTGATCATTTCCACTGCCGTGCAGGGAATGTTGTTCTGTCTGATTGGGGCTCAACCTCTGCTGGTGGTGGGCTTCTCTGGACCCCTTCTAGTGTTTGAAGAGTCCTTCTATTCAGTTAGTATTTCTGATAAATGAATACAAAGAAAGAAAAAAAATGTGCCTGCTAATATTATAGTTTATTTCATTTACACAACATTATAGCAGGAAAACTGAAAATGAATCAATGTGTTTGCAGTTCTGTAGGGCCAATGAAATGGAGTATCTGACAGGACGAATGTGGATTGGAATCTGGTTAATCATCATTGTAGTCCTCACGGTGGCCTTTGAAGGGAGCTTCCTGGTGCGATTTGTGTCACGCTTCACCCAAGAGATCTTCTCCTTCCTTATCTCTCTTATCTTCATCTACGAGACCTTCTTCAAGCTTGGCAAAGTATTGAGATTTTTTTTGTTGTTGTTTACATTACTGTTTGGGTTTTCATTTTTATGTACACCAAGGCTGCGTTTATTTAATCAAAAATACAGTAAAACTGTAAAAAAAGACAGTAAAACGGTAAAAAAGGTGTGAAAATCGCCTTAATATGCCGATCTGGTGCTCAAATAATATTTAATTATTATTAATGTTGAACATTTTTTGGTCAACTCAATGCGTCCTTGCTGAATAAAAGTACTAGGTTATTTAAAAAAAAAATCTTAGCCCTAACTTTTGAATGGTAGTGGATGTTCATTAAAAAAGTGATTAGTGGATATTCAGACAGGCTTGTATTCTGCACAGATCTTCATGGATCATCCTCTCAGAAGCTGCAGTGGGCGAGAAAAGAATGACACTGCTTTACCAACACCTATAAGTGACGGCAGCTCTCCAGATGCCTCTCAAACCCTAAACCAGCCAAACACAGCTCTCCTCTCCCTGGTGCTCACGGCTGGCACCTTCTTCATTGCCTTTTATCTGCGTAAATTCAAGAACAGCGCTTTTTTCCCTGGCAAGGTAAACCAGTGTCTCTGTTTTGTGCCGTTTAGTCAAAGAGGTAAACATAAAGGACAATTTCTTTATGACAGTGTCATTTGACCATAGTAATGTTGTCTCTTATCTCAGCTCAGAAGGGCTATTGGAGATTTTGGAGTTCCTATTGCAATCTCCACCATGGTTCTGTTGGACTACAGCATTAGTGACACTTACACACAGGTCAGACATAAAGACTGTTTTTATAAGTTGATTCATGTATAATCTCTAAACTGGTCTTAGCATTCTTTGTACATCAACCTAAATTTTAAATGAACCTTTCAACCTTTCATTTCAAAATGAATTATGTCTAAATTATGTTAAAGAGTTATTTTGAAGACTCCTAGTAATCAAACAGTTGACAGTAGACTTCCATAGTATGGAAAAAAAATACTATGAAAGTAAAAGGCCACTATAATGCTACCGGCATTCTTCAAAAAAACTTATTTGTGTAAAAGAATAAAGAGTTGAACTATTACTTTAAGAGCAAAGATTTATAAAAGTCATATAGTCTATACTTTTTCTATGAGATTTGATGTGCTATTGTGATTTAACATACTTCTTAAAATACTTCTGAAAAGTGATTTCAAGACATTTTAATACTTTTTAAGGATTCACTCCTCTATTTGCCATCATCATCTCAGTACTTTTTGGGAAAAGGTTGTTCACATTTACTGGTGCAAACAAAAAGCAGCATGGTTTGAAAGTGACTTATTTGCTGTGTTTCAATAGATAACAAACCTTTTTTACCTGTGATATTTGGCTAATGTTACCATACCTTATGGGTTGTAAGTTCCCCTGGCCTGAGCTTACTCACCCCATATCCCCAGAACACACGGCTCCCATGCAGTTTGTGATCTTCATTCTTCTTCCCTGCCAATATAGAAACTAAGTGTGCCTGATGGCTTCTCTGTGACCAGCCCGGACAAGCGTGGGTGGTTAATACACCCACTGGGCTCTGATGGCCAGTTCCCCATTTGGATGATGGTTGCCAGCATTCTACCTGCCCTGCTCGTCTACATCCTCATTTTCATGGAGACTCAAATCACCACGTGAGTCCCAGGCATTCACCTACCTGTTATGACCATATCTATAACCTCAGTTATTGATTGATTCAGTTTTCCTTTACAGTCTTATTGTGAGCAAGAAGGACAGGATGCTGGTTAAGGGTTCAGGGTTTCACTTGGACTTGCTGATCATCGTGGTTGCGGGAGGTGTTTCAGCGCTGTTTGGGCTGCCGTGGTTGACCGGTGCTACTGTTCGTTCTGTAACTCATGCAAATAGCCTTACGGTGATGAGCAAAGCGGTTGCCCCTGGTGACAAACCACGCATTCAGGAAGTGAAAGAGCAGAGAGTAACAGGATTTCTAGTGGCTCTTCTAGTGGGTGAGTTGATGATAAAAATCATCTACAGTAGGCTTATATCTGCACCCCAGTGTTTAGTAGCTGCTGTAGCCAATATTGGAAATACATCAGCTGATATTAGATTTTTATTTGTATGTTCATATTTCTCCCATTTTTTCCCTTTACTAATGCTCACATTTTAATACTTTAATAACATAATATAATACTTCACAGTAATAATAATATTTTCAATTGTTGAACATAGTAAACTTTAACTTTAGCGAATGTTCAATTTTGTTATGTATATTTGCTTGTACCACTCTTTAAAATGATGGTTTAGATTTTTAATCATTGTTGCCAAGACCTGTTTTCCTGTGGAAGTGGGCAACTTTAACATTGTTGCTGTGGGTTGATTGTTCATGTCTGTGGGTTGAAGTGACCCCAACAAAATGAAATTGAGCCCCTGCAATGCAAATTTTTACAGAGGAAACCTCGCCACTGTAAAGTGATTTTTACTGGGAGACCCCTTCGAAATGCAACTGACCTATCAATAAGCCCCTCCTCTCAAACGCCAATGGCGGACGAGTATCAGTTGCATTGGGAGCATAACTCGGAATTCCAATAAAGACAGAGATGTTAATTTTCTGGTACTCTCATTAAGCTACAATTAAGTTAGTGAGTCCATGCTAATGTACAAACCTTAGTAGTGGACTGTTCCCGTGTCTTGTACAGTGTGGGCAAAAACACATTACGACGGTCTACATTTAACTGTCTCTTCATATTAAACTGGTTAAATGTAAATTAATTTAATCATACCTTGCAATACATTAACAGTGTTGAACATGAGGCTTCTCCCATTTTAATCACCAAAAACTCGCTTCCAAAATTATTGCTCGCTCAGTTGAACGAGTTTTGGGCTACTTTTGTCAAAATCTGGCAACCTTGTTGTTTTATAATGTTTTGTTTTTAATTCAAAATAGTATTCAAAATATTGGTTATTAGCTATAACATAAAAGTAATTGTTGGCTTAATGGTCATTTTGATATCATTGCATCATTTTACACTTAAAGGAATAGTTTACTCAAATGGAAAATCTGTCATCGACTCTGTATGAATTTCTTTGAAAAGGAAGAAGACATTTTGAAGAAAGTTTGTAACCAGGCTGTTTTGGGTCACCATTGAATTCCATAGTAGGAAAAAAATTCTTTTTTGAGTGAGCTATTCCTTTAAGGCTTGTTCACACCAAGCCCAATATAACAATAAAGATGGCTTGTTATTTGGAACTGACGGCAGATAAACTCTTCCCTCCAAAGGTCTCTCCATTGTGATTGGAGATGTTTTGCGGCAGGTTCCTATCGCTGTGTTGTTTGGTATATTCCTCTATATGGGAGTGATGTCTCTCAATGGGATCCAGCTAACAGAACGCATGATGCTGCTGTTTATGCCACCGAAGTACCATCCTGACCACACCTATGTCCGCAAGGTTTGTCATTGAGAACTTAGCTAAGCAAAATATTCTGCAAAGTATGTCTGGAACGGCATTCTCAAATTGTTGTGTCAGATTTAGCTGTGCTTTAAACCCTTGACTTGTCTATTTCAGGTGCGTACTCTGCGCATGCACCTCTTCACATGTTTGCAGCTGGTGTGCCTGGCTGTGCTTTGGGCTGTAATGTCAACCTCAGCCTCGTTAGCCTTTCCCTTTGTTCTTGTCCTCACTGTGCCATTCAGAAGGTTCCTGCTGTCCAGAATATTTACTCACCGCGAGATACAATGTGTGAGTGTTTCTTTTATTTTTGTTGATAGGAAAATTATATTTGTAAATGAGTTATTTGTATTTTAACAACTGTGCCTTAGTGCTGTACTGTATATACAGTCTTGTAAATTTATAGTGAGGTTAAAGTTACCTGAAAAACTATAGGCAAATGTACTGTACCTCGGAACAGAAGCTGTTTTACCAAAAGCTGTAATACCAAATATTTTTGAAAGCTTCCTTAATTTTACAGCATTTTTACACAAGTGTCTAAAATTTGACCAGTACTGTAGTATTGCAGGTAGGTTTTTTGAAGCATCAGTTCTTCTGAATTTAGTCTAAGTTTGTTCTGTTTCTTCATGTGATTCCAGACAGACTGATGATGATCAGATCAGATCTCTGTGTGGAGCACTGGCTGTTGTCAGACTTCTTGTGCAGACAATAATCTCACTGCATTAGTAAAATTAATAATAAAAATAACGTTTGGAAATGCAAACTGATATTTTGCTACCGCAAATGATTTTTTGGGGGTTGTTTTTTATGTTGGTAAAAATACTAGTGGCATAAGACTTTTGCACAGTACTGTGTATATATATGTATTGTATACTTATTAAAAACTGACCACCAGACAGAATACTAAGATTTTAAAAAACTTAACTGTCTATGGTAGCCCTTAAGATACCAGCACAGTAACACACATTTTCAAATATTGTCTAATTATTGTTATCGATAACACAAAAAAATATTGAAATATTATTATTGGTCATATTATATTTTCAGGACTAATATTATTTTGCTGTTCGCCTTTAATGTTGTACGTTTTGTCTATGTGACAGCTTGATGCAGATGATGCAGAGCCATTGTTGGATGACAAAGAAGGCCAAGATGAATATACAGAGATGCAAATGCCAGTATGACCTCATTCCTCACCTGTCACTACCTGGGCTGGCCTGACTTTCCTTTCAGTCAGAGATGTCGAGATGTACTGCTTGTTTTTTTTTCATTAATCAGTTTTTATATCCATCTTGTTTGCCCATTTAGTTTTTGCTTAAATGATGTAAACATTATATTTATACATATGTAAAAGTGTTAAGAGGTTGCTCGGTGCCACTTGAGCAACTATGTATCTGTTGTGTAAAGAAATCTATGTCACCTGTACTATTAATATTGTTCTTTCTGTTTATTTATCAGAGTTGAAATGTTATCGTGCTATGTGTGTGTTTTGGAGGGTTAAATGAATCCATGATATCAGCTCAAAATGATACAGGAAGCACTTTAAGGTTAATTTAAAATGAAGCCTTTTCTACTTATCAATTTGTTTTATTTCATTGCAAGGTGACATACAATGCACTCCTAAAAATGAACAACTGTACAGAATGACATTAATGCTAATTATATATAGTTGATATTTTTGTAGCTAAACAGAAACAATACACAGACTTATGCTGTATATTCAACTTAAAAATATATATCTATATTGCCTATAGCAACAAAACACTGGTCTCCAGTTTATTTCAAAGAAGATAACATACTTTGATCAATGAATATGCTAATAAAACATATTTTTCTCACCAGAGCACCATAGAGGCCTGAGTGTTTATATAACATGAACACTAAGAGAATCATAGAAGTAGACTTAGAATAATAGTTACAATAATATAGAAATATACCGAGTCATTAGGTTATAATGGATTTAATTCACCTACTTTTTTCTAAATAAAAATGAAAGAGAGAAAAGTCATTTTGAAATGTTTAATGAAGTTCAAAAGGTGATGTTTTATACAGTTATGATGAATAATGTTATGATTTAAATGTCACGGAGCACAAAAAATGGTTTGATTGTTTAATGCACTACTGTTTATTTTAACAAACTTCATAGGGGAATATTTGTCTATTGAGGAACATAATAATTTGTCAAAGCAAAAAAATACCAAACAAGTGTAGCTTTGGTATCATGCTGTTTCCTAAATGTCTCATGTACATTCCAATCAAAAAGATGATCTTGCGAATAATTATTTTTATAAAGAAGGGACTACATCGAAGATGTTATTTAATCTGTTGTGTGTGTGTTTAATGTCAAAATGTGTATTTTCCCCTGCAAAAATAGTTTATTTGACTGTTTTCACTACGTTCTCACATTGTAGTAGTGCCTTTTTCAGATATGTTGGAAAAAAAGTGACCTTAGCAAGTGAAAATATCAAGTATGAAAGAAAAAGCTGTTCAACAATAGATTTTTGTGATTAACATACTGTAGAATGTTAATTATGACAATGGTCTTTGTTTTAGCTTTGTAAATGTTCAGAGTACATGCTCAAACCTAATAAAATAATGGATCTGATTTAATACTACCGTGTGTTTCTATTACGATCATAATTTTACACACAAATCAAATCGATAATGACATTGTGTTGGTGTATCTTATTGACGTCAATATTGTCAAATATCAGATAATACCAGATATCAGTCAACGGTGGATATATTTTGCTTTTAGACTAAATTCTTTCCATGCGTCTTCTATCTAGTGCACTGTGTTCTCTGTATTATGGTGGCATATATTACAAGGGCAGTACAAACTGACAATAAAACACCATGTGATAGATACGAAATGAAAAGGATTATAATCCATATGCAGTGGTGGCGGTGAATAATGAAGGCCCTGTCGCTGTGTTAATGCACCTCTGCTGACATCTGATGGCCATTACATAGTGGTGGCAAAAAAACTAAAAGTACAGAAACACATAAAACGGTGCGCCACAGATTAAATTCCGACCGCCACAGATTCAACACCGACCAAAACAAACAAAAAAAAATCAATACCGACCGTCACATACTACGTTTGGTTATTCTATGTACGCTATTTAAAACACGCAGCGAATTCGTTCAACTGCATTTCCTTTCCCTGCTCTGTCTTCATCTCTCTGTCACTCACGCGTCTCTCCCTCACACACGCACACAGATGCTCCCGCATCTCACACACACGCGAGCGCACACAGTCGCTTATTGGTTAAGTTTGTACGTTAAGATGTATATCGATTTTATACGCGATAATAAATCGGGCTTGAAGGAGTACACTGATAGTGATTCCTGTGTAGTATTAATTTTTACTATTTATACTTGTTTTATGTATGAATACAGAAAATATAATGTGAACAGCTTCATTGGGCATTGAGTTTTATTACAGTATACGACAGAATCTAAACGCAAACTGACGCAATGACGTCACATACGTATGCTAATTAATGTGACGTCGCCTGCCGCCACA
>JAUMHP010000041.1:11456770-11494808 GCA_032361065.1 Enteromius trimaculatus | reverse complement strand
TGACGTCACATACGTATGCTAATTAATGTGACGTCGCCTGCCGCCACAAGTCTATCAAAATCCTGTGGGAAACACTGAAAATACAGGAGTACGAGACCTGAACAAACTTACGCACTTCCACAACATTAGTTATTGCACATATGCCTAATTTATGGCTGTAATCTGGTCAAATCACATTTTCTGGGAAGTAAAAAATTAGTCACCCAAAAAAGATAATTTAATCCCCCTCAAATAGTTCCAGTCCTGTACGAGCTTCTCTCTCCTGTTGAGCACAAAAGAAGGTGTTTTGAAGAATGTTGGTAACCAAGCAGTTGACAGAAGCTATTGGCTTCCATGTAAATTCTATATTAATTATAATACTGTTACCAATATTCTTTCAAATATCTTCTTCTTATGAAACAATTGTGACTCAAAACTAACCTTCCACATATTTCCATAAGGAGTGGGAAAGGTTTGGTAATTAGACGTAAACAAACAGTTTAGAAAAAACAGTTTAGTGGTTATTTTCATAGCAAGAAATATAACTATATTATATCATGTTTTTGTAATTTTCTCCTTTAACTCCAAAACTGTATTTGGCTAAACTCTGTTTAAACTCTTAAAAGGACAATTTCCTCAATGAGTTGAATCTAATAAGAATGCTTAATAAATAAAGGCATACGGTTTTAAATCAGTCACAAGAAACAAGTAAAATACATCTAATAAAAAGAACTGACCCAAATGAACAATTTATTCTCAAACCATTCATAATTATTTTTTATTTAAATAAGAACATTGTCTAGCTGGTGAGATATTTAGAAGCTCAACATGACTTTTTTTGGTGAGGTTTTCCTTTCTTGAGAGAAATGATCACTATCGTGAAACATCCAGCTCAGTATATAATGCTGCCTAAATAAATGCTCATCAATGCACTTGTTTTCTCAGTCGCTGCAGTGATCTTTATGAAGCATCTCTCCCAGGCCTGGTCAGTCTGAGGGGGTTGAGTCAGTCACAGCTGTCTCCTCCTTTCCTCGTGCCATTGGTCAGTTTCACATAAAGAAATCTCGTGACGATTGTGTACAATCAGAGAGCATGAGGGCGAGATACAGTCAATGGCACTTTTACTCAGGCTGAGAGGAAACTGTGCCTCTCTGACTGTGATCTTTACGCTCAGCTCAAGCCATCAGAACTTCAAGCACAAGCAGCCGTCAGTCAACATCGTCTCTGCCAACACATCAATTTAACGTCAAATGGAGATAAACTCAGCAGCACGCTAATTAGAACCGAGTGTTTTTGGACTGCAGAGGCGAGGTTTTTGGAGCGCGGAGGCAGTTTGAGTCTCATCGGCAGAAGAATGAACGTGGGCACCCAAACTAATCGGTTTAGCACTTGAAGTCTTTGCAGGGTTGGCAAATAGTCCTGCTCTTTTGCATGGGAGCCAGTAGATATTTTGTCCTTTTAAATGTTCGGCCATAAAAGAAAACTCTAGCAATTGTAAAATAATATTAACTTCTTTGCTATTATTGTTAGATGCATGCACGGTAATTTGCTACTTCGCTTTAGGTGAGTTTAAGGCTTGAGAAATTAGCGCTTTAAAAGGTTGCTAAATTAATAAACATTTTATAAATAGCATTCAGAAATGTATCATAAACGTTAAAAATAAATCTTATTTTTAAGTTTTAGCCTCCGCCTTTTTTTCTCGCATGTTTTCCCTCGGAGTTCCTCCCCCTGCGGCGCTGGGCGGAGTTTCATACCGAACCAGACGCTCCTTTTGTCGGATTCGTTTTGACCTGACTCCCCGGGGTTTACGGCTAAAATACAGATACTTAAATACAATAAAGGCATTTAACACGAACACGTCGCTAGTTAATAAGCACATCCGTGGCGGATTATTGAAAAAGGTAAGTGATTTGATGATTTTTGAGCCCGTTTAGAGCGTTTTTCAATTTGCTCGTCAACCGAGTCTTTGTAACATTCATGGCGGCTCTGCAGTGAGGGCTCTGGGGCGAGGGAAGGCACAAGCGGCCGCTCATAGCTCTGTTTGGGATTATGATTCACCAAAACATAGTATCATTATACTAAGACTGAATAGGTGACCAGAATTAAACATTTAAACAATTATGTTCACGACAGAATTGATTTTAGCGAAATAATGCGTTTTTTGATCATGTCACAATCACTGCAAAAAAATCTAAATGTGCATGCATCTACACTTAAATTGTCGACAGGGAAGTATTTGATATGTATATATAAAGTCATCACTTCACAAATCTAATCGGCGTACGCGATATTCCGCGTACTTTCGCCAGTAGCTTGCTCGCTAGCTGAGACATTCGTGCCAGCGGAAGCTGCGTGGTGACTCCTGCCGGAATAAAGACGCCATTACCGGGGTTGGAAACAGACTAACGGTCGGTGCGCAACTAGAAACGTATTTTACACTAATTTATGTAGTCGGTTAGAGTGGCCTTCACACGAATTATTACAGTAAATAAGCGGAGACTTGTTACTGATATAATTTTTAATAAAGCACAATGCATTTTTGGACAGTTTACTTTATGCCATACTTTCTGTCAAAAGTGATTACCGTTAGTCCAATACCTCTTGAACATAACGGCCAATAATGGTTTGTTGTTATCAGAGAATCTCGAATATTGCAGAAAAATAGAGTTTTTATCTCTTTTGGCTCGGTTGACCTTGCGCGCGGGCGGGGATGACACTGTAACCGGGAAACCGGCGCCTCGTGCGGGCGCGCAGCGACGCCGCAGCTCGAGAAGGACACGGGTGGCGCTTCAAGACGTGACACACCATAACATACAATACAGTAGATAATGTGATTCTAGCAAAGTACAAAAAAAGTATACAAACGCGTCTTTGCTTAACATAATATACGGGATCCCGAGCTTAAAATTTGTTCGCATTTATTAAATACACAAATTACACGAGATATTTTCAGTTACAAAAATAATTCATACCGTTTCATAGCTATAAAATCAGTCAATTCTTTAACAAGCAAACCGTGTGTTTTAAAGTGTCATATGGATCAAAAAATAAAAGTGTAATATCTTTACCCATATGAGACGCATTACTCGCCTATGAACGTGCCGTACTGGCAGCATGTAAATAGAAAGCGCTCGCGGAGAACGGGAGGAGAAACCGAGGCTTCCGGGACACTGATGCACTTTGGGTCGCGCTCGGTTCTCACATCTTGCCGCTCGTGGTTACATAATCCCACAGGAAAGTCTTTTCATCCATTCCTTACCAAGATGACCCCCGACACCGTGTACGTGCGTTTCTCTCGCATCCTCAAATCGTGGCATATATCGGGCAAGAAGCCCGGATAGTTGTCGGTCCTTTCCTCGATGCTTTCCTTAGCCCAGCCAATTTCCATAGGTAAACCTAGACGAAATTCGCGGTTTGTTCGTGGCTAGACGTTGAAAATGTGTGGTTAGGTTATCATTGCCATGGTTTCTCACCGTTCTCCGCCGCCGCTGGTGCACTGTATGGCCGCGGCGTTATGACGCGTCCGCGTCGAGGTGGTCCAGAGGCGGAGCATGGGCACGTGTTCCTCTGGGTGGCAGTGATGACATGCAGAACATTCATTAATCTTATCACAATTAGACGACCATTCACAAAATTGTATCACTCATTTATTGAGGATATTTTGTGTCACTAAATTCCCCTGTGTTATGGCAATACTTTTTTTCTTATAACTAACAAGCATTTTTACTTTTTTAAAGCTCAATTAACCAATAAAGTGGTTACTAACAAATGTCAGTAGAACCTGTTTTTTTAGATACTAGTATTTCTAAGATATGCAAGTTTAAATACTAGTATATTATATTTAGTCAGTGGTGCCTTTAATTACATTCTAGTACTTATTTCTGTGCTAATATTCACTCAATATGACACACAACAATTCCATTGTTACTGGCAACTAATTATACATTTTTAAAGATTTTTTTTTATTCTCAGGATATTAACAATTCTTTTCCAGCTAGCATGTATTTCAGATGTTGTTTGTGCCTATTCAGGTTTACTAGTATTAACTAGTATTCATGATACTTGTAACAATTTAAATATTAGTTAGCAATATCTCAAGTATGATTTTAAATTAAACTATTTCCAGATTATTTATTACATATGACAAGTAAAAAAAAAAAGCAATTGTTACTTGCAAGATTGTATTCTATTAGCAGTAACAGTTAAAGGAATTAGTACAAATATCTCATAAATATCTGTTTATATATAATAAATAACTCTTATTAGACATTGGCATAATGACTAGTAGTGAATCAATAAGCACTAGTATCTAATGAATGTCACAGTTAAAAAAGTGCTAGCAGCTGAAGTAGATATTATTTTAAATGTATAAATGTTTAAAAGTTTTGCCATATTCAATCAGTAGGTCATATTTACAGCCTCACTTTGAATTTCTTTTCTCTATGTAGCCACTTGGTCAGGAAAGTGTCAAAGTGGAGCTTGGTGTATTCTGTCATCATGAATGGCAGCACCAGTGTGTCTGGCACCCAGACAGGAAGACTCAAAATTGAGTCAGGTAGGCTTGACTGTTGCCCATAATGGGAATATTCACAAAGACACTTCGCAGTTATATTCAGCCTAAACACATCCTCTGGTTTTAACCATTCTGTATGCGTAATGGATTGATGCACACTGTTTTTGTTAGTTGCAGATACATGGAGCAAAGAGGACTGTCTGACACTGCTGGAGAGGATACGCAGTCTTCTACCTGATGCAGACGCAATGAAGTATAAAACCACAGAGTCTCATTTTGACTGGGAGAAGGTGGGGTTTGGGGGTTTCACTGGAGACATGTGTAAGCAGAAATGGCAGAAAGTTTCCACCGAGGTGAGCCAAATTCCAGTGAGCTAAAGCAATGATGTGCCTTTTTTCCAAATAACTGTAATAAGTGTTTGTTAAAGACACTTTCTTTAGATTGTCCATGAAAAAGATTGTTCTACTTTGAGCTTTGCCATCTTAATAAACAGAATGTTTAAATTATTATTTACCTTCATTTATTGGAGATGTGAAATGATTTTCCCACCCTAGGTGCGTAAATACAGAACGATGACAGAGCTCATTGTTGATGCTATTGAATATGTGAAGAACCCTTACAAGGGGAAAAAATTAAAGGTGAGATTGCTAAGATATACAACGTTTCCAATATTTAGCATGCGCCTTTTTTCTTAATTTATGTTATAGCCTTATGTCTTATGACAGATAAGAGGTTATTTTCAGAGTTTATGTGTTTATCTTTGTTTTAGACACATCCAGACTTCCCAAAGAAACCTCTCACTCCCTATTTTCGCTTCTTTATGGAGAAGCGGGCCAAGTATGCAAAAATCCATCCAGAGATGAGCAACTTGGATCTTACCAAGATTTTGTCCAAAAAATATAAAGAGCTCCCTGAAAAGAAAAAGGTTAGTTTTTCTGGGTAGTTGTAAATGTCCTTCACTGTGTGATGTGTTATACTTGAAACTTTAAGATTGCATTTTGTTTGCTTGTTTCTAAAGGCTGGAATACACTGCACAACTTTAAAAATCTAAACAGATTTGTAAAACACGACCGAGACTCTACCAGACTTTAAAGTTGTTCTGATCACAACAAACTCATGCAGAAACGTGCGCCTTGTTGCTAGTAGACGCATGATAAATGAAAACAAATGTGTTCTAAAATTGGCTGAAAATGTCATGTTTGATGTTCTCCTACAGGATGGAATCACACTCTGAAGCTAAAAAATCAGGGTTTCACTTTATTTTGATGGTCCCTTTAACGTATTCTGTTGATTATAAGTAACATTGCACCTACATATCTACTAACTCTCAATAGAGTGCTAGCAGAGTATTAGTAGACTGGTAGGGTTAGGGTTAGAATAAGTTGATATGCACTCGCAAATTTACTTATAGTCAGCAGAGCGTCTTTTGGGAGACCATCACAATAAAGAGTTAGCAGATATTAATTAGAGAGTGTACTAATATTCTAATAAGAGTTAGTTGACATGTAGGTGCAAAGCTCAAATGTTCAAAAGGGACCATCAAAATAAAGTTTTACCAGAATCAGAAGTCTGTGACTATCATACACTACCTGAGTCAGCTTTAATCTGCAGTCTGGCTCTGACTTTCCTCAACTAGCGTCAACTTGGTTAGACTGTAAAATCAGAGCAAAAACGGCATAGTTTATTCCAGGCTTAATATGAATGCAGCTCAGTTTTATTGTCGGAGTTTGGTCATTGAAAACTATTAAATACATTTTCGATAGCTGAAAAAAACTAAAATCATATTAGGCGATGATAAATATATGATAAAAGGCTAAAAGTGAAATAAAACTATACTACTATATGTAAACTGCTGCAATTTGGTAGAATGTTTATTCTTTCCATAGTTTTCTCTTTTGCAAATATTACTTTTGAAGGCCATCAGTTTTGCTTGTAACTTACACTTTAATGTTTGTCAGCTCAAGTACATTCAAGAGTTCCAGAGAGAAAAAGAGGCTTTTGAAAAGAACATGGCAAGATTCAAGTTAGTGTCCGTGTTCCTCTGTGCGCAAATACCTAACACATATATATATATATATATATATATATCTTTTTTTTTTATTGGTGATTCAATGAGTGGATTCTGTTTTTTAAGGGAAGACCACCCAGATTTAATAGAGGAGAGAAAGAAGTCAGACCTCCCAGAGAAGCCCAAGACCCCTCAGCAGCTATGGTACAACCATGAGAAGAAGACCTACATGAAAGTTCATCCAGAGGTAGTTTTAGAATAATCTTAGTGTGTTGTCCTAGCAATCAATTAAAATGGTTCTTTTTCTTATTTTTGAGAGCATCTTATCAGATTTAACTACTTATGGAAAGACCTACACTCACTTCTCCATATCTGATGATTGTAGGTAAGCCAGAAGGAGCTGAAGGAAGCATTACGTAAACAGTGGTCCCAATTGTCGGATAAAAAGAGGCTAAAATGGATTAGCAAAGCTCTGGAGCTGCAGAAACACTACGAGGTGTGGTCTTGTGTTTTCACAGTAGAAAAAATTCAATCTTTGTTGATTAGAGGGATAAAGGACATTCATTATTGCTTTCTTATACAGGGCAGCATGAGAGTGTATCATGAAGCTCATCCGGATGCAAACTCTGACGAACACGTCAAATCTGTCCTGACCAAGGCTGAACGGCAGCTCAAGGACAAGTTTGATGGCCGGCCAACCAAACCACCACCGTATGTTTCAAACCACTAAGAAGTATTTGGTTTTCTCAGGAATCTCTTAATTTAGTTGTTTTGCATGTCTTATGCAGTTTTATCTTACCTAAGTCCTGCTCATTATACCAAGATTTACTGCTGTTAGAACGGTGGTGACCATTTTGAAATTCACTAATGGTTCTTGTCTATGTATTTTGTGTTTGTGATTTGTTCTTTTCATTACATACAGTATATGTATTCATTTCATGTATGTTTATTGCTATGTTGTGCAGAAATGGTTATTCTCTCTACTGTGCTGAACTAATGGTAAACATGAAGGACGTGCCAAGTACGGAGCGAATGGTGCTGTGCAGTAAGCAATGGAAGATGATGACCCAGAAAGAGAAGGACATGTTCCAGAAGCGATGCGAACAGGTCTGACAGAACAGTCCACTCTTGGTTTGCTTATACCAAAAAAAAATAAAATAAAAGATGCTGAACAACTGTAATTTGGAAAATAACCAACCCTGATTTGTAAGATGCTCTTTGGTCACTGGCCAGTATAGATAGATGTAGATATAGACATTGACATGTATTTACATGCATTTATTTGATATTAATGGAATTTATATTATAAATACATATATTTTGTATATACACTCCATTTATGACATGCATGTGTGAGTATTTATATATATACACACATAATAAATATACAAAACGCACACACACATATTATTTACACAAACACCTTTATTTTGGATGCAATTAATTGTTGCCCAGCACTTATATATGCATAGATTTTATGCCCACCAAGGCTGGATTTATTTGAGCAAAAGTACAGTAAAAATTATTGTGTAATATTCTTATATTTCAAAATAACTTTCTATTTTAATACATTTTTAAAGGTAATTCATAACTGTGAGAGCAAAGCTGAATTCAGTGTCATGTGATTCTTCATAAATAAAGATAAAGATTAAAAAAAAAATGTTTAAGTTAAAAAGAAAACTACAACAACTAAAAACAGAATGGTTAGTAATAATAATTATTAGTATTGATGTTAATACATTTACTACTACATTTTTCAATAACACAGTTGTCACATCAATTACATGGCTTGGTTATAACTAAAAATAACATTTATCTCTCTTATCAGAAAAAGAAACAGTATGAGATTGATATTCAGAGGTTTCTTGAGGTAAGTACTACAGATTAAATGTATTAAAATAGTTGCTGTTAATTTCATGATTTTGCTTTTAATGGGATGCTTTGTTTATTTTGCACTTTGCCTCCATCTCTGTCTCTCTCCAGAGTCTCCCGGATGAGGAGAGGGAGCGTGTGTTGGGAGAAGAGAAGCTGGGAGGCAGCAGGCTGAACCTAGCGGGTGCAGGCAGCCCCCTAAGGGCCAAATCCCCATCTGTGAAGGTGGGCATGTGCAAGATGCCCTTGTTTATGTACTTGCGTGCTGTTCTGCTGGTATGTTGTCTAAATCAGAAACAGAGATGCAGTATTTTTTTCTTCTTGTGCCGTAGGAACGGTGTCGTGACCCTGAGCTGGATCAGTGGGTGCATGGGCTTTCAAAAGAGAAGCGAGACAGTAAGAAGAAAACACGGCTTCCTGAAACGCCGAAGACTCCAGAGGAAATGTGGCAGCAGAGTGTGATAGGAGACTATCTGGCTAAATACAGAGTAAGAGCAACATTAATAACAATGATTTTTCATAAAATACAAAGAGACCCCTATATCATAGAATGCTAACCAAAGATGTTTTACAACATCATTATCTAGTAACATAAACCTTTGCTATATACAGAATGACCGGAAGAAAGCCCAGAATGCAATGGAGGCTGCTTGGAAGGCCATGGAAAAGAAGGAGAAGATCCCTTGGATCAAGAAGGCTGCAGAGGACCAGAAGCGATACGAGGTTCAGTACCGGACCGTGGTCAGTGACCAGACGTTTTGACCACTGTCTTCTCACCTGTGCTGAAGAAATGTCAAAATGTTGGTCACCCTTAACTTTCCTCCTCCCCAGAGTAGAGGCGGAGGGGTCTGCAATGGATACGCTTGTGTCTCAATGTGTATATTCTAAAATTGTGCTGTTTCTGGCAGACGTTGGTGAAATTTGTACTTGCGTTTGATAAACGTGACTTGCCATTGTTGCAGTGACGTCTTATTGTCTCCGTTTCAGTGTTCTGTCACTTATTCTGGCATAACTCGATGTGCTGTAACTGTTTATATGCATTTTTTGCAGTGTAAACATGTAGTTTGTGGTTTATCAGCCTACTCGTTTGTTTTGTCCAGTATGTCAACTTGTCTTATGTCTGGTCTTTGCATTCAGGTTGAATAGAAAAAGTCTTTTCGCTCATGATTCTTGTTTTTCCATCCTGCAGAAAGAGCTGTTAGAGATGAGGACAGTTCTGTCAGGACAGGGACAAAGAAAACCAAAATTTGATGGCGAGCCTAAGAAGCCTCCAGTGTAAGTGTAATTTTTGTAGCTTGTCACTTATGGAGTCTTACCTTTTCATATAAAAAAAAAATATATATATACATATATATACAATTTTGTCTATTTCAATACTATTTTTGTCTTCTCCTGTCTCACCTCAGGAGCGGGTATCAAATGTTCTCTCAGGAACTGCTAACTAACGGTGAGCTGAATCACTTCAGCCTGAAGGAGCGCATGGTGGAGATCGGCAAGCGATGGCACAAGCTTAGTCAGAGCCAGAAGGACAAATATAAAAAACAGGTGGAGGAGCAACAACTAGAGTACAAAGCTGAGCTTGAAGCTTGGGTGAAGGTAGGAAGGACTACAAATCAATACACTAGTTATTATTGGGTGCTTATTATTTGGTGGTCATTCATTGTCCTGTTTATTTCGAAAATACATCAAAAACAATTTATATATGCAGTCACTTATAAGGATAGTTCACCAAAAATAAAAAATAATGTCATTAATAATTCCCCTTATGTCATTATAAACCCCTTAGACTTTCGATTCATTTTTGTTTTTAAATCAGAGAGCTTTCTGACTCAGCATAATTTTTTAGGTTACACTTTATTAAAGTGTACTTGTACATTGTAATTATACATTTAATTACTGAGTAATTAACTACATGTACTTACCATATAATTAGGTTTAAGGTTTTGGGAAGGCTTCACTATGTAATTTTTGAAAAGCAAAGACACTTGCTCAGATTGTATATAAAGCCAGCAAAAACAATATGCATAAAAAATACTTTTTTTTTTTTTTTTTACCCTAAACATTATTTTTTTTAATAGAAGGACGAAGATGTATTGAAGGGAACATTTTTAATTGATCTACAATAAAAATTTAGTTTTAATTTTTTCTTAAAAAACACCACGTGAAACTAAAAAGAGTGCCCTTTTATAACATTGGCACATTTTAAAACGATTTTCCTTATGTCTCATGTCAAATTTGTTTGAGTTTGAAGATTTGTAGTAATGTAATTCCCTCTCTTTTTTCTTGTTTTCCTAGTCACTATCCCCTCAGGAGCGTGCGGTATATAAAGAGTTCTCATCTACGGTAAGTAATCACTCATTTTTGTCACTGTAACTTGGGCTTAAAGCTTCATATATTAGCGTTACTTCTCACACAGTCATTCATATAGCTGAGATTGTGACTCTTCTTTATATCTATACCCCCTGCACACTGCATGGCAAGATGGTTAATTTAGCTGATTGACTTTGCTTATAAAAGCTGTTTCTATCCATGCCATCATGTGTGGCTTCGTTATTTCTTTTCTCCCTACTTAAAATCACATCTCTTGGCTCAAACTAACATGACTTGAATGGATAATGTTCTTAGGGCTGTACTGTGGGGCTACTAATCATTGCTTACGCTTGAACGTGTTTGTGTTTTTGTTTTTTCCCCCATGCCGCTCTGTCCTTGCACCCCGCCCTCTCTCTGCCCTCACAGAAACGGCGAAGCACTACAAAAGCACGAGGTCCCGGGGCAAAAGTCCGAGTCACCAAGGGGAAGGCGGTAGGTGCCAGACCCACGGCGGTGGGTCCCGGGGGGGGCAAGCGTTCCATGGCGTACCGGGCCAAGGTAACGCCCGCTCTCTCTGGGCAGCTCACCCACACAGGCTGTGGACTCTAAATGAAGTAGCTTAGGGTGTTATATCATTTTAAATGTCACTAATTTTGCTGATGGTGTGTGTGTTCAAATACAGTGATATGTGCATATATAAAGAGAGTTTGAGAGATGTGTGACTCTTGGTTTCCAGCAGGACACATCTGACTCGGATGAAGATGATGAAAAAACAGATACGTCAGACTCGGAGGATGAAGATGATGAGTCATCCGGCAGCACTGATAGTGATGATGACGAAGATGACGAGGTTAATTTTGCTTCGGTTAAATTCTTGAAAATCTGCTTTGTTATTAGCACAGGTATTTATTCTTTTTTTAATGTTGACTTAGAATGAAGATGACGAGGATGATGAGGACGACGACGATGATGACCAATCGGACGGTTCCAGCAGCTCATCATCAGAAGATAGTATTGACTCTGATTCAGACTAACCTGTCCCACCCCCTTTTAGAGGGGGCTGTGCCGGACACACCCCCTAGCAACACCCCTCCTGGAAAACAGGGAGGAGGTCCAGTAGCTGTGAGCTCACAGCATACAGTAATCTGGCTCCCTATCTTTTACAGGGCAAAAAACAGAATGGGGGCCAACAGCTCTCCCCATCACTGTGTCCGTGTGTCATACGACTTAAAGTCAATCGGACAACTGTTTCTTTTTGTTTTTTTTTCTTTTAAAGGAGCTGTGTTACATGTGTGGTTATCGCATCAGTTTTATTGCCTTTATATAGGTGTGTTATTAAAATCTGTGTTGTTTTGTTTTGTTCTTTTTATTTTAACTTGAAAATAATTTGTTCCTTTAAGCCGGTTGAGCTTTTATAACCCTTACGAAAGTGTCAGGGTCGCTAGGAGGTGGATGTTAGAAATGAAAGACTTTAATATGAAGGAGATGAATTCTCCTGTTCTCCTGTTTATATTTGTTTGCCTCACTTAGTTGCTGGGGCTCTGAGGGCTATATAAGCTGCTCAAGTCTTGTTTGGATCATTCTGTTGCAGATCCTCAATAATAAATGCACTTTTTTCCTCTTGTACTCAATTGTGTATTTTTAAATACTTGTACCTTTTAGTATTTGGATTGGAGGTTTTTTAACATGCCAAGTTATCAAGTATAGTTGTAATAAATAAGATTACTGATGCCTTTAGAGCAATGCAATGATTTCCAACCTTTAAAAATCCAGATCCGGACTTTCAACCGACCGAGGGAACCTCAGTATAGAGATGTTGGATATGATGCTTTTAACTTTTAATTATAATAATTCCATGATGGATGATAAAATGATAATTATAACGCTAAAAACAATAAATCATTATAAGTAAAACGGTAAAAAACCACAAACACGTATATATATATATATATATATAATATATATAAGATTTATTGTTTTAATTATGTATGTTTTGTGTTTATCATGTTATTCCATTAATATTTATAGAAATGTTCTTTTTTATAATTTTAGTTTTTATTATGTCTCAAGAAGATGGAGAATGCTAATATGATCTTTTTATTATTTTTTTTAAATTAATTAAACAAAGAAATTAAATAAAAACAAAAAAAAACTATTTAAACTTTTTTTTCATTAAATGTATTTTTTTATCCAAACTCTCTGTTTTTGGAGTGTAAAACCTCTATTTTTGTGCTTTTGTTTACTTTAATTCTTCGATAAGCATAACTTTTAGAGACAAGGTTGATCAGCATGATGTTTTCCTCAAAAAGCAAGACTGTCATTTCTGTCAGTAAGGCTGAATTTAATAGCCTACTGCATAACGCGTTCGTTTCGCTAGCGGTGTCAGATTTCCATTTTAAAGTTAAGCGTTCCCAGTTCCTGCCATTAGTTGTGGTCCTGTGCAGGATTCCCTCCTCCGGCCCCCTCCGGCCCACATGCTTGATTTTCGCTTCCTGTCCAGCAGCTCCAGATGGGGCAGATCAATGCGCGCATTCCAGCTCATTGTAACTGTAGCGGCATGTGATTTCAGCCCGTAATGTCCGCGCGCTGGATTGAGCACAATGCAGTGAATATGTTGCCACCTGGAGACACGGAACTTTGTGCACAATTTACTTTGCAATTACTTTTGAAGCTGTTAATACGGAGTGAAACCGCAGCTGTCTCGGTAAGTTATAAGGCGTGGTTATTTTCCACGAGTGGCAAAATTTGTTTTAGATAATGTGATGTCAGCAGCAAATAGAAACTCCAGGAAAGGCGCACTTCTTCTAAGGACTGTATTTTTCCTAGGAAAGATGAGAATCACTTAATTATTGACATGTTTATTTTTCTGGAAAATCCTGCTTAAACTGTAGGATGTGTTTTGGAGCATGGTAGCTGGTTTCTAGCTGGTTTGAGATTGCCAATAGCTGACTGACCGACTAAGATGTTTCAAAAAGATTAGCCATTAGAAGATGCTGGTTTTTGTTAACCGTCCTAATTTGGTTTACCAGCTTGGAACAGCTAGAAACCAGCAACTAGCTTAAACTGGATTTTCCAATAGGGATCCAGTGTATTGACTTGATTATATGGCTCCGTTTTCTGTTAATAACACTTTAAATTGTCTTAGCTCAAGGTTGTTTTATTGAGGTGACTGCCGAGCCATGAGGTCCTCATCCTCTCGCTTATCAAGTTTTTCCTCAAGGGATTCTTTATGGAGTCGGTGAGTTGAAAAAAAGCCTTTTTTTCATGCGTTATGCCACTAAATATTCCATCTGCACATCATATGTGACCCTGGACAACAAAACCAGTCGTAAGTGTTAGTTTTCCGAAATTAAGATTTATAATTTTTGGCCAAAAAAAACCCATCAGTAATTTTGACGCTTATGTATTTTTGGCTAGTGCTACAAATATACCCCAGCGACTTAAGACTGATTTTGTGGTCCAGGGTCACATATGTGCTTCCAGTGAGTGTATTCTGCTTCTGGTTTTACACGTCAGTCTATATTAACATTCCTCCATTTACAGTGCAGAAATCCAAGCATGTATGAGTTTCATCTAAGAACTCCCTGACCTCTGAAATTGTTTCCTGCCCCTAAAGAAAGATTGTGGTCTTGTCAGGACCTGGGCAATAGCCTTTATGGATGTCCCCTCTTGTCACAGTTATGTGTATATGAGTAATATTTCATTGAGAACCCATTTCATAAAAAAAAATTTAAGAGAATGATTAAACCATTTTATATGGAAAACATTACATGTTTATGCTGTGTTATAGCAGCATAATACACATAGGCTATGTAACACTTCAGAACCATTAATTCTGTCTGTGTTTAGTAAATGTCGGAACTAGGATAAATATGCTTTATAGACTGCATTACATTCATAAAGTATTGATTAGTACCAGTAAATATAAATGAATGCATAAATAAATGACTCAATAGGACCATTTTTCACAATTTACTAGTACTGATTATTTGTGGTCTTATTAATAATGATTTCACAAAATATATAATGTTTATTTACCCTATACTATACACATTTAGTTAGACTTATTTCTCGATTTTTTCCCCATACGTGCTCGGTGCTCTGTCACAAAGCAGCCAAAGTAAAGCCCTCGCCATTGCGTTCAGACGCATGCGCAGATTCTCCTCTTGTTTATCCCGTCATCAAAGGTGGGAGGAGATGAGCGTGCGTGCACGCGCTGGTGTCCGGGAGCTCAGACCGTCAGGACGGGGGGAAAACGGAGAAAAGAGAAAGGGAAAACAGAATGAAACCGCTTCCGAAACCGGAACAGCAATAATTGAAGGAAATACTCAAAATATCTTATAGTTTTTAAAGCTAGAGCGTGGAATGAGGGCATTTTAAACCAACACCCTACAGCTTACATTGAGAGAACGAGGAGAGGAGTCTGAACCGCTTTATATAGATGCAAGTGGATAATTAAGACAAGGGAAGAGGAAAGACGTGGAAATTACACACAACGACCCTCTCTAGGGACGGGAACTGCATAGACAGTGAAGAAAAGGGCACTGCCACACATTTGGCTACGTTTCTTTTCATTTTACGCATTGCCTTGCCATTCAACCTTTCCCAAACAGAGGCACATCGCTCCGTTCTTGACCACCCCTGTCTAATTCATGGTGCTATTGTGATTTTTCTTCCCTCCATTTTTATTGGGCGACTGTGTTTGCAAGGATGCCGGATCAGATCTCCGTGTCCGAGTTTCTCTCAGAGACGACGGAGGATTACAATTCCCCCACGACATCAAGCTTCACCACCCGCTTGCAGAGCTGTCGGAACACGGTCAATGTTCTGGAAGAGGTAAGGCCGCTCTGTCACTGTTATATTGGGAAGGCTCAACTCGCATTATTGTGCAAGACACAAATAACGGTCCCAGTCGAGTGGAGGATCCACTTTTTTTCATACACAATTCTGTCCCGCAACCTCTATATTGTCCCCGAGTCTCTCTGTCTGTTTTGAAGCTCCGGTTCATCCCCGTTGGGTTGCTTGTAGTTCGATAGATATGGATTTAACGTTACAGTTCACAGAACGCGGCGATGATGAACAGTCTGTGAAACTGTGATCCATTGTTAGCAGTTACCTGTAACACATTTTGCATTATTCAGGAATACTATTTGCCTGTTATTCGCGCTTAGCAGTTTAAAGACATTTCGTAAAAAAAGCGCATTTCATGAAAAAATGAAATAAAGATGTTTAACGTTTATTGTAATGCGCTTATGAAAATTAAATGTGTTTATCTAGAATTACGTTCCCGCGAGACGGTTAGTTGGACTTAATATGGTTTTATTGATTATGTGGCTGTTTACTCAGAGAAGACGTCATAATTTGTAGCTTTGGCGCAATTCTCTTGACGTGATGTCATCGAGGCCGTTGATGTGTTATTGTGAGCTTGATATGACGTAATAGGAATTTGGTCCATTTTTATTTGTGTAATAAAAAATACTACAGTATTTAGGGGGCATTGTCTATTTTCTTTCGCTATTAAACTCAATACTTTTGAGAAATATGACATCAAAAATTTAATAAAGCTTTTGTATTGTACCCGGAGCAGGTTGCTCCTTATTGGTCCCTGCCCTGTTGACATCACATGACCTGCTGTATCATACAGTTATTATTAATAATATTAATTATTAAAATAACAATGTTTAAAAGAAAGTGCTTTAACAAGCACACGCATTTATTTAAACATAACTCGAAATAAAATAATGTTTAAAATAATCTTTATTACATGTTTGGAGTGAGCATGTGTAGGCATAATTATCATACAAATACACATCAATAACACCTTTTTTTCATCAACTGTAAATTCCTTTATATATGTGATGAATTGAATATATAAAGGGGATATCCATGGATTGTAAACAACCTCATACAAGCGCAACTGTGATTAGATCAACCTCAGTTAATTAGTAAAAAGCAACAAATGCACTGGAACATAAGCAAAGACAGATGGGCTAATGGTCCCCATGACCTAGATGTCTGTATGTTATTATGCTCAAAGATGAGCAGGACTGGCAGAATGAATGGAGTTTATGAATCTGCATAACTTTTAATCGAAAGTGGTTTAAATGTGTATGTGTTTTTGTGTTTAATGAATGCCTTTATATCACGTGATCTACAGCAGCCTATAATTTTGCGATTTTGGATTATATACCAAAGCATCAGCTTGTTTATTTCATCATGTGAGCTATGAAATAATTCATGCATCAAGCTCTCTCTTTTAGTTCCATCCACAGACGTGAAAATGCATTCGCACATATTTGCGCATTTGCACGCTTTGATGTTTTGGAGAAGTAAACGTAGGACTCGGGAACAGCCAGTTGTGCTTCCCAACGAAATCCCACAAGTCATGCCAGCATCTCTCATCCTCTGTAGATCTGAGATTTGTGATGTTCTAAGAATAGTTCATGTAACAAGGAGAGGTTATTCTCCTGAGCAGTGGTTCCAGGAGCAGAAAGAGTGAGATAGAGAGAAGGGATTAACCTACTTACACATGGGCCAGCGAACACTTGAACTGCCAAGACAACAGAGAGCTCTGCAGGCGGATGAAGGGGCTTCCTCTCGCTCCTCCACAGAGCCCACTCTTTATTGACACACCGTTTTAATGGCCAAGGAAGACACGGTGATCCCCGAATGACTCTGGGAGACATGAATGTCACCACCATGAATTAGCAATGCCTAGGGTAGAGATAGGAGCCATTGTGAGGTGGAATGAATGGGAGGTGAATGAACAGCACTCTGAATAATGCACATGGGCAGACTGACCGTATTTTTTTAAAGCAAGGTTGTTGCTTTAACCAGAAAGCTCAGGCTGGGTGGTGTAATGAGCCCATTAGTGGTTATAGGTAATGTTGTTTCTGGGGATCTTGAGAGACTCCTCCGTGGTGTCTCATTTTTGGCAGCCCTACATGTTTTTTTGACCTTTGAAAGCATCATCAGGAATCCGAAGGAGAGTAAGAAGAAACAGGAATGTTAGGGAGAATATGGGAATGGAATAGAGAAATGACAGATGAGGTGACAGATGAATTTGCATTGCTCCATATGAGAGACACGCTACGTTCAGGCTCGAGTTCGGATGACTGAAACATTTTTAAATGTACTATTTAGTCCATCCATTAGATGTGTTTTTACATGCACACATTTTCATAAACTGGAATAAATCAAATCTAATTTCAGAGACTGGAAGTTCTGTTTATATGAACCCTAATTGTTGCAATCTGATTTACATATTCGTTCACATGTACATTACAAGATATGCGTATGGCTTACGTAAATGTACTGCACACGCAAGATATTTAAAAATCAGACTGAGTAAATAAAACTGAAGAGTACTGATATGCTTAGTTTTGTCTTGTTGATCTGATTATTTCAGGTCTGCTCCACACCACCCATTTCAATCTGTTTAATTGGATTGAGGCGTTTACATGAAGAATTTTCAGTCTGATTAAGCCATAAATCGATTATTTGGGTACATATAAATTACGCTATTGGCAGTGAGTCATTTAGTTTCCCCCTTGTTGATCAGGTGGAATCAGCACTTTCAACTACTCAGTGAGGTGCTTTTGTTTTAGTGAGTTACCTTAAGGTTTGTTCCAAAACCTGCCTCATTACTTCCTGACTACAAAGACAGCTGCCTTCTAAGGGGATATTTACACATAATGTGTTCTGCATTCCACAGCACTAATTTGCAGTGTTTTTCTGTGTAAACTTGATGCATCTTGGTCCATTCTAAAAGTTCTTTTTACTTTTTTACTTGTGTCTCATGTTTTTAAATACATAACTTGTTCTGTGTGAATGAGCCAGAGGTGATAAGAGTACCCAAAATCTGTACTTAAAGTAAAAGTAATAGTCTGAATAGTTACTTGAAAAATAATAGTTACAAAAAAAAACTACAGTCTAGTTTTATTTAAATATATAGATATATAGAGAAAAAATATATATATATACACAAAAAATCAAACAAATCATAATTCCCTTGAAAATTTAATTATTTTTATTAATTATGATTTTCACAATTTAAGCTTGAAGCAACTGCATGCCATATTTTTACATGAACTAACTAAAAAAAGTTATGCTTTATAGCATTAAGTATCAAATGTCAATTATACATTGGATTGGTTTACTTTCTTTTAAATAAAAAAGCCACTTTATTTATTTTTTTGTATGCAATTTATTTCAGTGATGCAAATCAGAATTTTCCTCAGCTTGTTCTGCAAAATGTTAACAAATGTTTGTAAGCGTTCTGTAATAGCGTCTAACCAACGTTGGGCAAAGGGAACATGACGTGCGCTGCGGGTTTGGCAGGTGTTCATTTCATACATTGTGACAGCTTATTCAATGTATTAAACTTTTTACTTAATGTATAAGGTAGTGGTGGTATCTTGTACTGTAATCAATTGTAGCATATCTATACCTGTGGAACTGTAGACAGGTGTTCATCTAAGATCTTCATAGCTAGCAATAGCCTTTCCAGGTCTGACTGTAGATCCAAAGCCACGTCTTCAATGCTCTTCCTGTTCTTAAACGGTCTGTTACTCTGAGTGAGAACCGCTTCAGACGAGTGAACTGAACGAATCATTTAAACTGATTCACAACCAATTCACTGGTTTGCCAACTAGTTTGATCAAGCCGCCTGGGATCGGCTGTGCCACTCAAAAGAAATTGACTTAAAAGAATGAATCATTCATGAGCGAATGGGAATCGTTCATTACCCAGGCCAGAGAACATTCAGCGCGTTTGGAATAAATGGAAGCATTTATTGTATTAAAATGAAGTAACAAAAGAAGCGTCACCCACAGTAGCGAAGTAAAAGTAATTGAAAAAATTACTTGAGTACTAGAGTAAAAGTACCCATCTTAAAATATACTCTAAAATGTACTCAAGTAAATTTAACAAAGTAAGTGTAACTTATTACCACCCACCTCTGGAATGACCTTTATGGTAGATTTTTTTTTATTGCACTGATCTATTATACACAATACTTTTTTAGTTTGAACACTTTATTTTAGTGACTGTGTTACATGTACTTAATAACAGTAAATTATAGCCTACGTAAGAAACAAAACTTAAACCAAACCATGTACCGTAAGTACATGTTAAGTAATATTACACTACTAACTGTATAATTACAGACACATTACAATAAGGTGTCTTAAAATTAAGTTTTCTCATTTTTCTCTCCCCATCTGCTGTCTCATCACAGTGAATTCTGGGATTTCCTTAAGAACACGCATGCGATACCTTAAATCTTGCTTCTCTATGCAACTCAAGGTTTTGTCAAACAGTTTCAAATGTTTTTTATATGTTCTTTCCTCAGACGTTCAACAGTCTATTGTTAGCTTATTCAAATGTCTTTGGTGTTTTATTACAGAAGCACATACTGTATTAATTTGCATATGCCTTGAAACCTTATGAGCAATACGTGTAAATATGTAAAATTCAGCTTCTCCCACTCTAGTATTTATATTCATCACTATCCAAAGTGACCTGCATTGTATTTGAGGTATACATTTTATCAGATGATGGATTTCCTTGGAATCAAACCCGTGACCTTAGCGTTGCTAGCACCATGTAATATTGTTTGACCTTCACGAGTGCTCAAAAAGCAGTAGGATATCAAATAAAACACGTCAGCTCTTTAACCTTTACTACGACTGCACTGTATGTCTTCTACATTTTCACCATCCTTCGCTCCATTTTGTCCACAACACCTTTGCCCTAATACTGCATTCCATACAAAGCCTCTCCATCTTGATAATGGTTTCCATGGCATTGTGCTCATACATTCTCATCATGAAGACCAGATGGCAAGATAGATGTATAGACTGCCTAATCGGCAAGCTGCTGGCGTGCATACTCATCGACAGCATTTTTTTTCTACTCAATTTCCATTTTACTCTAATTTCCATTTTTTGGTGATTTCAGAAAAGATCAGTCACAGCTTTGGCGTAGGAGCTTGCATGGAAACTCGCTACTTGTTTATTGTTTGTTTTATTTCACACAGAACAATCTAGTGAAGAGATTGTCTGTTTTAGCCCGGCATGGAGTAATGCCCGCACTGATAATCCTTTTGGCAAAAAAAGTAAAACTGTCCCTGAGTGCTTAAGGGAGAAGTCCCCAGTGACTGATACTGCAGTTAGTGCTTCATTTACATGGGCACAGAATAAATCCCTTGCACAGGGACGCGCAGTAATATTCTGCACTGCAGCAAAACCCATCCAACTATAGACCGAATTCACTCATTTGATGCCTGAGGTGGAGCTTAAAGTATTAAAGGGAACCGTAGACAAAACAGGCCAGAAACTTGGATATTTTATGGGTTTAGGATGAGAACAGAAAGATCAGTTGAGCGTTTATAGTCAAATTCCACTTCAGTAGTCTGACTCTGGGTTAAATGGGTCAGTGGAATACCTCCTTAACACAGTGACGTTCAAGTACACCCACTGCTTAGTCATTCCTGTCTCTAGAACCAAAAAAATATGAATAAAAGATGTCCACCCTTCTCACCATTTGCTCATAATATGCTCTATTGTTTGCTACAAGCAAATAAAACAGGGAGTCACAACTGCACTGTATTATGGAGCACAATAGTTTCCTCTTTATTAATTCTTCACTTTTTTCACGTTTATTTATTTATTTATTTATTTTCTATTCTTCTGCAGTTTGGGGTAGTTTTAACTCCAAGCAGAGATTACGGCAGTATCGAGGCATCTCATCTTTGCTTTTTATTGATGGCTCTGGAAACAATGAATATATTTGCCAACACAATGCTGACATGCTAACAGTTCACTATACAGATGTGATTCTGATTTAAAAAGCTATTTATATAAATTTTTAAGTTTTTTTTTTGGTTGTTGTTGGCATCTGCAGATTCACCATTTGTTTGCTTTTTTTTAGTTTACACATTTATTTTCTGTGAATTCATTCATGCATTATACTGCCTGCATAGTATTCATGGGAACAACGATAAATCGCTCTAGTGACCTATTTTATGGCAGACCTGATCTGCAACCATTGATTTGTGGCCAGATGGGAAATCTGAGGATTTGAGCCACATTTGGTTGCCTTGAAATTCCTGGTGCATGAGATCTGTGGGATTGTAGGGTTTGATGTTTGGGTGCTAAACAGATTTAAATATTTTAAAGCATTATTTTTTCATGTAGCAGGAGAAGACTGAGCTGTTAAATCTTCTTTTAATTTTACATTTATTCATTTAGCAGATGCTTTTATCCAAATTGAATTTCAAAACAATTTAATTATCTTCCTGGTGTTATTTTAATTTAATTAGAATTCGGCCTTGAGCCAACTAGAGCAGTGATAAAGCATAGCTGATCAAGGAAATCAAACCCATGTTCATCTTCAGAACACAAATCAGTAAGATATTTTTGATGAAATCTGCCATAGACAGCAATGCAACTGTATTGTTCCCAAATCCAAAAATGTAGATAGGACATCTGTAAAATAGACCATGTGACATCAGTAGCTCAAGCATAATTTTACAAAGCTAAAACATTGCAATTGCGTTGCTGTCTATGGAGGATCAGAGAGCTCTTGGATTGCATCAAAAATATCTTAAATTGTGTGCCGAAGATGAACAAAGGACTCACGGGTTTGGAATGGCATAAGGCTGAGTTATCAATGATAGAATATTCATATTTGGGTGAACTAACCCTTTAGGAAATGTCAACCTCTTACACTGCGCTTATAATTTAATCACTTAGACACGAGCGTTTGACTGGCGGTTATGTCATTATCAGTCAGACTCAGAAGTGGCTCTCTGTAGCAGTCTGTGATTACTGAACAGTGGCTTCTTAGTGTTAGTCAGCAGAATAATAGTGCTGCTGCTGTTGGCTCTGACTCTGCTGCTGTGTGATTGTGCTGTGTGTCTGTCATTTGAGAATTGTCCAGGCCAAGCTCAGCTGGATAGTTATACAAGCGCATGCAGCAGCTGAGGGAGAGACAGCGTGCCGCGTCTCGTGTCCTTGCGTTGAGGTCACCAGACGCACTCTCAGGCATGGACGAATTGTCTTCTTTACCAGCCTTTAGGGTTGACCAACCCCACTGTCAACAAAAACAACCCTGCTCTGACTGGCACCGCTAATGCTAAAAATATACTTTTTAGGAACAGCATTAGAAAACTGTTTTAGTTTTGGGGTTAGGTATTTGTGCAGGAAGGCCTTGATTCATTCATTCATCATTGTCCTCATTTGACCTTTAAGTCAACACAAAGGCATTGTTTGGGTAACACTGTTTAGTTTCGGTAATTCCAGCCTTTTAGAAAAGACTGCACATAGTTGGTTCTTTGAGTCGAAGTTTAGTTTGTTGGGTGGAGAAGTCTTCTGGAAAAATTTTCCTTTGGAATTTGTTACATCTTTTCTCCACCCTGATCTAAAGACGCCAGTTTACTGTTGGCCAGATGACGGTCAAGCAAATAGATGTCAGGAAAAAGTCATTCATTCAGTTTATTTATTAAAGGTACACTACCATTCAAAACATTGGTGTCAGTTAAAAGAAATGTAACACATTTATCCAGCAAGAGTGACAGTATAGGATTTTTACACTGTTAAAAACAATTGCGTTTCTAATAAATGTTCAATTTGTCAAATAAATCTGAGAAATTGCACAGAAGTTTCTTCAGGAATAGTAAGCAACACAGCCGTTTTCAGCATTGATAATAAACATATTTCTTGAGCACCAGCATACAGTATAAAACTGAAGGATCATGTGGGAGCAGGAGTCACAGTAGCTATGATAAATCACCTTTGCCATCACAGGAATAAATGATATCTTATTAAAATATAAGACTTTTCTTTTAAATTGTATTAATAATAATCATATATAACAGCATTTTTTATCAAATTATTGCAGCCTTGACAAAAACAACAATCTTACTGTCTCCCAACGTTTGACTTCTAGTATTTGTATATTTTATGTTCTATATTTACAGTAATGTATTTTGTTTTTCATAAAAAAAAGGGCATGAGTCCTTTAAATAAATATTTATTTACATACCATTGAATTGCTACCAAAAACCTGGTAATTTACTCAATTCACACAATTTAGATATGAAAATAAAATATGTATCAATTCATATATGTCTACGGTCTGTAGTATTGAGTGACATTGCTAATTTACAAATATGACAAGTACTGATATCAGAGTTTTCTGCCTGTTTTTGACCCCAGTGGGTTTTTTTTTGTGTACCACGAGAGTTTCCACCTGGCTCTCTCTGTATGATGTTGTGTATGTGTGTGTGCTTTACTAATCAGACTTGGACAGAACAAGGAATCCTCAGAACCAAAGGCATACCTAGCATTCTGCTTGAGTATTGAAGGGCCTGTTGCCATGGATGCGAACCAAACAGGCCATAATTTACACAATGACCTGTTCTTTTCATATCTAGAGCCACAGATTCAATCAGTGCCAGCGCAGGAGTGGTGCTTGCCAGGCCTGTGGGTGTTCAGTGGCTCTGCAATAGGGGTGTTGACTTCATGTAATGTTTCCATTGCGTTTCTTTCAGTCATTTGTATCTTTTTCTTCCACAGTTATTGTAATAAAAACAGACAGAATGAAGTTGGATCACCCTTGGCCTGCAGTTCTGACTCATAAACCCCATGAAACTTTGGCCTGAGCTCTTTCCCTTGACTCGCCACAGCCCCAGTCAGGTCTGCTGGCTTTGGCTTGGCAGCGAGAAGCAATTCCTTAAGGAGTTGATGTTTCTTGGGGCTGATAGCTGGTGCAGGTCTCTCCTGACCTAAATGGCAGTATGTTCAAGTCCTGGAAAGTTTTCTAGTAAAAGACCTTTTTGGCCAGCCGTATAGAGAGTGTCTTTTCTTACTTGGCAGGCCTGTGTTGGTCTTCTAGTTTGGCTGTCTTGATAAAGTCCAATATCGATCTGGTTGTTCGTAGTGTGAATCTAATGGATTGCGGTTGCTTTGAGCGGCAGTAAAAGTGTATTATCGCACTGTTTTCCACTAGTATCTTGTTTCTGAGGGTCTTACAACTTTGTTCAGATGAGTGTTGTGCGAGGTTGGGTCTGTCTTTAGTTTGTCATATGCCCTGGTGAAAAAACATTATTTGACCGGTTTTGAGATATTGTGACAAAAGGTGTTTTCAATTTAGACTAGGATTACTGAGTGCTCCAGGAAGAGAGCCAGGGGCTCACCAATGCCCATCGGATGTGTGGGTGAACAGAGGGTCAAGGTTTGCTGTGAGTATTTTAGACAAGTATTAGCACGTTACTGCAATCTATTCCGTCATAAAGAGGAAAACTGCTTAGTCATGGAAGGACAAAGTAGTCCTTTATTGAGAGTGTCATATTGTTATGGTGCCAGTGAGTGTAATGTTGCATTTGTTCTCAATAGGGCACTTAACTTTCTCTGTCTGTGTAATAACGGTAGTGCTGCATTTCATTTTTGGTCTCTCTTTAGGATGGTGTTGGACTGAAAAACACATAAAATTCAAGTAGCTGATTTACTACAAAGGATATAGTTCACTCATTTACTCACGTTCTTGTCGTTCTGTATGAGATTTCAGATTGATGCTGAAAAGACTACTGCTGCTACGGTATATCAATCAGTACTTGTAAATGATAATAATTTAAGTATAATGTCAAATGTATAAAACAGCATACGGTAGCTTAAGTTGGTTCAAACTCATACTTGTATGGTTGAGAGATTCTCGGAGATATCACCTGCTGAGCGTTATTGTCTCTGCAGTGCTCAGATTGACTGTTCTGTTCACTGTGGCCATGCATAATAGCCTACAAGACCATTTGAGGATGTGGGTGTTGTTGTAATTAGTTGGGTAATGATATTGGTCATACATCTGAAGACTGATAGTTCACACTTACAGTGTAACTGAATTAGCATATACTAACTCTCAAATGTGTGGGCCTTACGGTTATCTGTACGATAACATGCTCCTAGTCTTGTGTAGGCTGACCTTCAGACAGATGGCAGAGGGTCTGGGAACACCGGTCACTTTGAATGGCCAAGGCCTGCCCAAAAGGTCATATGACTGACAGGTAAAGCAACAAATCATGTCTACTTTTGTGCCGCACTATGTTTAAGTGTGTGGAAATGCCCCCACAATAACAGGGCAGTGAGTCAAATATTTTGACATATTATAAAGACTTTCTTTTACAGGTGGGAAAAATGTGACACACACGTCTCCTGGAAATCCTATATAATTCAACCAATCCAGTGAGGACCTAAAGTGTTTATAAATGTTGTGTCCCGTATCCATCAGACGTTCAGCCATTGGTCTATGGGTGAGAGTAGCATGTGCCTTAGCAAAATATATAGTCTTCATTACATCAGCCTGCACTTTTCAAATTCGCATCTAAAATCTAAAATGCCCCACCCCCTACACAACAAATAGATTCTATTCTATTTTATTCTATTCTATTCTTTATGTAGGCTAGTTTTATGCTAAAACAACTAATATTTAGTACACACTATGAAGACTGATCGTTGCCTTAGATGTTTGTTTGTGGTACTGCCTGCTAAGTGCATTGCTGAAAATGATTTTCTGTTCACTTTTACAACTGATTGATGTAACCATCTTTAAGTGCTCGTTTCCAATTACAACTTTTTACGTTTCTCAATGTTCCTTCAGATCCTGGTATATAGCTACAGGATGTTGTAGCTCATAACAATGAAATAACAAGGGAAATGGCCGAGGATAAAAAAAGCTCTGAAGAGTCTCGACCTGACGAGTCTGTGTTTCTCCAGACCGCAGTGGGCAGTCCAATTTTGGTGTACCGATGTCCAAACATAGCTGCAAGAAAATGAGAGAATGGCCACAGAGGGAAATCATTTATCTCATGAACCACTACTTTCATCACCACTGGTTCTTGATCAGTGCGCCACAGCTGTGCAAATGCTCATTATTCCTCTGCCTCAGCATGCCTTGAGCGGTTTATAGAAATACAACTCATCTCTAAACATATAGCAGGACATCAGTCAACAAACAGGATTAGAAATTAGATGTTTCCTGTCAGGGTTTTCCTGGCAACTCGGCCACCATCAGTGTGAAACTGTTGTTTTTGTTGTTCACGTTTTATGAATTTCATATTTTCATCTGATTAGATTTAGCAAATGATGAGCCATTACGCAGTATTTATTGTCACATGATCATTCAGAAATCATTGTAATATACTGATTTGCTGGATAGAATTTTTTATGAATAGAAAGTTAATTGAAAAAAAAAAACTTTAAACATTTATTTGAAATAAAAATGTCTTGATTGAGTGAATATCCTGAATCTAAGTAAGAGTAGCCTACATGTATGACTGATCGTTCTTTTAATAACTTCACAGTTCATGATATCAGTATTCACCAAGGCCTTTGAAATGTCCCCTGCTTTTTATTTTCAGAGAGCTGTCGTGGATGTTGAGGGATTCGCTTTTAAATTGTGGCCTTAAGCTCTGTCTTTCTCATTAATCACCATTGAATGGCTTCTTTAAAGACACCACAGATTATTTTTGGGAACGTTTGGGAGGAGTGTGTTTGTGTTGGTTGCTGTGGCTTTTCGGACACACATCTGTTAGCTACCAGCAGAAACCAGAGTAAATGAATTCGTCATGATGCATTATTCACTGTTTATTCCAGTGATAACACGTTAATTGCTCTGAGTCAGCTTGCCTATATTCTGTACACATGCATAATGTCCCTTTTATCCAGAGAGACACACATCTGATAGAATCAAGGAGGGAGGAGGACATCAGCCAGGACACAAGTTCAAACCGTGCATAAGAGTAAAGCAGAGAGTTCACATGTTTCCCAGCAATTCATACATGGTTTCTTTCTTTTAAAGACACAAATAGATAAAAGGTCAGTGGGCTACTTGGAGGAAACAGGATTTGTTGACACCCTGTTGTTTACTGTCATTCAATCTAAATATTTGAAGAGATTTCCATGAGTTGAGAGCCTCAGGAGCATGTCCTGTACGCTACACTCTCAGTTTCACAGCCGTTTAGATTTTTTGAAACGATATCCACCTCAAGACAATGAAGCGCGGTCGAGGGGTTCTCCCAGTCCTCGTGCTGCCACGGTTGCTAGGAAACTGCATGTCAAGGGTCTGTCAATGGTATGCTAAGTTGTCTAGCCACTCCAGGCTATCTTTTCAGATGAGATCTTGGCCACTGTTGTTTACATTTTTTCGTTGGGTGACTTACTTTTAATAAGTATATACATTTTGCAGTTTACAGGGGTAAAAGCTGCTTTTCTAGTCGTAATTTACAGGGAATATCTCTCACACTTTCTCCACCTGTTGGCCCATATGAGCATTGTAAATGCCTCCAGATTCCCAGTGTTTGGTTTTGCCCCTCGAGGTGTGGCCAGTGATGCAGTTCCTCTGGAATTCTAAGATCATGAATCATAAATGAATCACAGACCTTTTTTAGCTGTGTTTTATAACCAAGCTCTTCTCTTCTCTTTTTGTCTGCCTCTCCAGGCTTTGGACCAGGACCGAACAGCTTTACAAAAGGTCAAGAAATCCGTCAAAGCAATCTACAACTCGGGTCAAGGTGAGTTTCGACCCAGCTCTTCAACAGAACTTCTGGAAATATTAAAATAAGATTCTAAATTTCCAAAGTTAATTGACAAATTCCTGGTGAAGTGCTAATCTAACCAACAATCCTGAAGTGAGAAGTCATAGCGCTTGCTTTTTACAGGCTCCTCCTACCATCTCTTCCCCCTTTTCCTTCTAGGCAAACTCGAATGCTTACATGCCCTCTAGGGTAAATCAGCACGAAAGGTCAGGAAATCCTCCAGACCAACTCTTGAGTGGTTTTTGGCTCATCCAGTCTCATCCTTTTCTGCCCTCAGATTGCAGCTCTTCAATGTCATTCCTCTCCTATTGGCCAAGCACACAGTCCAGATGCCAAATAGCAGTGCATGTTTGATCAAGGCCTCATGATGCCTAATATTTACACTCGGTCATCTCTTGTGAATCGGAAATTGACAAAGACATTGACATTTGCAAAATTAGGATCAGGGCTGAAGCTTGAGAACCAAACAGTGTGGCTGTAAGTATATTTAGGACTGTAAAACAGGACAGATGAATGTGTTCTGCGGCTGTGTGACCTAGAGATAGGTCACAATGGAGGACTAGACTATACAAGTATGAAAAGGTTAAAAAGATAATAAATGCACTGCTTCAGCCATACGAATTCAGACTGATTTCTTTGGCTCTTGTGCTGTTTGATCAGTTAGCTTGTTATGAGTTTATTAAAATCAAAGGAGTCTTAAGAACTGGATTATTGGGATCAAAAGCAGCCTAATTATACAGGGCTTTCAGTCAAGAAATTAGTAGGAAATTATGAAATTATTATTAATAGCAATTCTACTACAACTGATAATAATTTAAAATGATAGAAGGTGAAAGTTCACTGTTTCTGGGTACCCAATGTTTTCAGTGATGCAAGACTTCCTCTTGTGAGCTGCAGTGCTTGATCAGATTGATTGGCTGACCCCTCTCTGACCTCAGCATCCCTTAGAGAGCACTCGTCCTGTACAGCTCTTTAGCAATGCAGAGACATCCCCATCGTGATTCAGCAATTCCAGCAGATTGTCACCTTTTCGGTTTGTGAATGCAATCACACCAGCTCCAGCTGAATGTCACCGCTAACGATGCACGTCACTCTGCTTACTTGTCTTCCTGAAGTGTGGAGTATTTCATGTTATGTTAAGTGCAGAGCGTTACTGTCGGCGGCAGCCAGAGGATGTGTTATCGACTCTGCTGTGTGCATCGCAGGTGGCCTCTGTGTCACGATCCTGTTTAATCAGATGTGACTGTATAGTAAGCACTCTAATCGGCTCCCGATGATTAATACCTGAGCTCTTGACACTTGGCATGAGGCTTTTATCCTCTGTTGAATCGCAGAGGTCTGCTTATGTCAGTTTGCTTACAGTCTTGTTTAGATCTGTCTGCGATCTTTTAATCCGTCTGCGACATGCAAGATCTGCTCTTCTCCAGAAGTCTCAACAGTTAACGAAATTTATGT
Source organism: Enteromius trimaculatus (assembly GCA_032361065.1). Taxonomy (NCBI): domain Eukaryota; kingdom Metazoa; phylum Chordata; class Actinopteri; order Cypriniformes; family Cyprinidae; genus Enteromius; species Enteromius trimaculatus. The sequence continues at coordinate 11,465,081 of JAUMHP010000041.1, read as the reverse complement.
TTGCTATGATTTTAATATTTTTAATCTAATGCCTTATTTTAGTATTAATATTAGTATAAATATTAATGTATGTAATTGTGTAATTAATGTCTATTTAATTTAAAACTGTATGTAATAAATCAAAGGTGCTATAATAATGCAATTAATAATAAATATCATAAGTAGTAATAGCTTATCATTTATATTTATAATCTATGTAATTTATAAATAAAATCTAAAAATGAAATAAATATTAATAATAATAAATAGCAGTAGTGTTCCTTTTTATATTTAACGTATACATGAAAGGTTCTATATAAATCTAATTAAAATAATAATAAATAATATAATAATTTTAATTGTATAGTACCTTTCATATATTAAATGCAGCTCAAACAGAAACAGAAAAGTAAAATATTTTACACAACAGCACTTCCCTTTGTGTTATTACATAGTTTTGATGACTCTATTATTATAAAATATGGAAAATAATAAGATAAAAAATCATTTTTGGAAGAAATGTATAAGCTCCTAAGAATAAGGTCATAAACAAGCCAGAAATTACTTCAACTATTTATTTATATTTACATTTAGTTTATTTATGTATTGTTTGTTTGTGTAGAGTATACTCATTTAAATTAGCACCTTCAAAACTCGGAGATTCCTTCAGGTTCCTATCAGTTCAAAAAGGCTGCAATAAACCTTCCCAGCTGCTCGTTGAAAGAAGGTGGCAGTCCCCTATTTCAGGGTACCAGATGTCGTAGCTCCACTCAAAAAGACAAATGACCTAATAATGTCACTCTGTTATGGGCTGGGGTCCTAATGTGGAACTCTGGGAAGATGATGAATCAGTCCCAGATGCTGCTGGTGTCAGTACTGTTTGCTAATATATGGAGATCCTAAACTTTAATATTCAATCTTTATTTCATGTTCTTTATTAAGCAAAAGACTTTATTGTGGGGATGTTTTCTTTTTTTGGTATGGACAGATTGTTACTGGGCACCTGCATTATTTTCCTGTGGGTGCAAGACCTTGACCTCACTCTCCGTCTGTGCCCAGTGAGGTGCGTGTTTGTATTGGAAGGGCTATTATTGGTTTAGTTTACATCCTGTGGGCTTAGATTCAAACAGAAAGCTGTCCTAGTTGACAAATGTACAGGGAAATATGGAATTCTCTTCTCTTCCTTCACCTTATGCTATTTAAATAGGTGTGTTCGACTCAAAGCGGTGCTGAGCAGAGCTGCTGCTGTATGACATCAGTGTACCATGTGAGTGATCAGAGAGCAAGCGGCTCCGTAAGCTTTTGAATCGCTCTCGTGGTTCTTTGATGTTATACACTGACTGATCTCACAGCGCCGTTTCAAGTAAACACACTTATTAAAGCGTTAGCTCACCAAAATATGAAAATTCTGTCATTAATTACTCATTCCAAACCTGTAAGACCTTCATTCATCTTCAGAACACAAATTAATTAATTCATCATCATTTTTGATGAAATCTGAGCACTCTCTCACCTTCCCATAGACAGCAACACAACTGACACGTTCAAGTCCCAGAAAGGTAGCAAGGACATTGTTAAAATAGTCCATCAGTGGTTCAACTGTAATTTTATGAAGCTACGAGAATACTTTTTGTGCACAAAGAAAACAAAAATAACTTCATTCAGCAATTTTCATGTCAGTCTTTAACACTCATTCATGAGAGTACCTTTCTGGGCCGTGAACGGGGTAGTTTTGTTGCTGTCTACCGTTAATCTCTTTAACTTTGGAAACGGACACAGTTTTACCATGGCACGAGTCATGAAACCATTAATGAAGTTATTATTTTGCAATTCTGTTGGTTATTCTAGAGGTGCAAAAATTGCACATTTTGATTTTTAAATAAAGTATATTCCAAATAGGGGTGCAACGATTCGCGCATCGTGTATCGAACGATTCATGGTCATTTTCCAAATCATAGTGATAATCCCTATCCCTTTGTTAGTGGGGACTTGAGAAAGCAGTGCACGTGCGTGTCATTATTTAGTCATTTGGAATGCACTTGTCAAGTGGAGCGATGTGATTTCCTCATTATCTTCAGCTGGGATGTTCCTGTGATAACGAACGCAACACGATGTGCGTCAGCAGATGTCGCTGTTTTAATGTCATAAATGTCTTTTAATTGTTAATAGCATAACTGTTGCAAATAAACATACATTTTCTATATGTTTTTAAAATATGCGAATATATAAAAACTAATGTGTATAAAACTTTTTTTTTGATAAAAGGATTTTATGCAATGCATCTGTCCTTTAACGAATCTGCTGACGCACAGCGCAAGGTTCATTATCACAGGAACATCCCAGCTGAAGATAATGAGGAAATCACATTGCTGCGCTTGTGTACAAGTGCACTCCAAACAACTAAACAATGACACGCACGTGCACTGCTCTCTCAAAGTCTCCACTAACAAAGGGATAGGGATTATCACTATGATTTGGAAAATGACCATGAATCATTCGATACACGATACGCGAATCGTTACACCCCTAATTCCAAACATAATATTATGCATGGTTTGTCCTTATTCTCTACAGAGCATGTGCAGAATGAAGAGAACTACGGGCAAGCACTGGACAAGTTTGGCAGCAACTTCATCAGCCGAGATAACTCTGATCTGGGAACAGCCTTCATCAAGTTCTCTGGCCTTATTAAGGAACTGGCCGCTCTCCTTAAGAACTTGGTGAGGAATAGTGGAAGTTTAGTTTTGTTTTATTCTTATCTTAGCTTAGCTTTTGTTATTTATTTTATTTCTTGTAAATTTTTTCTGAACACAAGCTATAAGTTTTCTCCTCTGATTCTTCCTCTCAGCTCCAGAGTCTCAGCCACAATGTCATCTTCACCCTGGACTCTCTGCTCAAAGGAGATCTGAAGGGAGTGAAGGGGGTAAGATTTACTTTGCTGTCTCTGGACTAAACTAATTGGAAAGGCCCCCTCTGAGAAACACCCTGATTTACTGTTCCATTCCCGCCTTAAATGAATCCCTGTGGACCAAAAAATGCACACTGTAAATCTGGATGGAGTTAAATTACAGGGTTCTTCACGCCACTGTCCTCTATGAAACACAGTGCTGAAGGAATGGCCACTGTTAGCGCTAGTAAACTGTGTGGGAGTGTTTAAGGCGCGTTGACTCAGTCGGCCTGAAGTGTTCACTGGTAGACTGGGGTAAAGAGCTCAGGCGTCAGACTGACCACTCCTGTCCGCCGTGTGTTGATGTCTTAGGCTTGAAGGCAAACATGTAGTGATTGTGAAAATGACTTACACTAAGTGTAGGGCCGTCTCACACTGAGCGGTTTTGGAAAGGCTGTCTGATTGTTTTCACATTAGCATGACCCAGGCTAAGAGCCTCTGCAGCATCAGCTGAATATCTGAGTGAAAGTGATGAGGCTTCACTTTTTTGCTCAGTAGACGGAGGATACATACCTACCAGCCCCCATTCTTTCTCTCTCACTCTCTTATCTGGCTCATACTTTTCTCTCTCTTTCTTTCACCCTCTTACTCAGCGGAAATGAAACCGTTCTTTAAAGCCCTTATTGACAGAGGCAGAGGCAGTTGAAGGGCATAAGTGCTGTCCCTAGAGGACATTATCAGCTCTCTCTAAAATCTTTGCTGCACTGGAGCAGATGCCTTATAAACAATTAAAAAGTACCGTGCATGTAACCAGGACTCACTCAGAGACTCTTAAATTCTAGACAAAACACCAAAACCCAAGACAGTTTTTAATTGCACCCTTTTCACAAGACTGTGATAACGAAGTTTAACGATCATCTGCATCGTAAATCCTTAAAAGTTTTTCTTATTTGCATTTTTTTTTTTTAAGTATGCACATTTATAACACCGTTCTTTGTATTATATTATCTTTGCATCAAATTGCAAAAAAAAAAAGGTTTACGCTAATGCGAGGGCGTTTCAAATGCAGCGTCTATGAGAGGGACGGTAAATTTGACATTGTTCACTCTTCTGACTGCAGTTATCAATCTCTCTCTATTTTTCCTTTTATTGGAAGTCATGAAAACACTATAGTGGAGTTTTTCTTTTGCTTTTTGACCAATTGGGAATGCAAAAAAAATATTTGTGGTACCATCTGTATCAGTATTCACTGCTGTTCAAGTTTACCCAACTATGGGTTGGGTAAAAAGGCTATGTGTGTGAGTGTGTGTGTGTACATATATATAAATATAGATAAATATATATTTATAATAAAATATATAATATATCTATATATATATATATATATATATACACACACTTGTAATAATATTATTATATTGAAAAAATGATTTATCCAAAATAATTTGAATACACTAAAAACTAAAATCTGTCATGTTAAATGCAGATTATAATATACAGTACAGAAAAGGTGATGTGTAATTTGAGATCTTCAACAGATGTGGTAAATTTAAATTACATTTATTAAATGTATTATATTAAATGTATAGAATTGATTAATTGTAAAATTATTTATTTATATAATTTCATGCATAGAACTTAGCTAGATACTGTAGATGATGGTTTTGTTAAACACTTAGGTCTGGTTTCCTGGATAGGGATTAGATTAAGCCAGGACTAGACCTTTGCTAATTTAGGACATTTAAGAATTTTTAGAAACATGTCTTACAAAAATGCATTATCTGTGAGCAAGACCAAACAATGGCAATAATGTATTTTAAGTAGGGCTGTCAAATGATTAAAATTTTTAATCAAATTAATCGGGATTTTGCAACGTCACTTTAATTCAGCGTAAGCGGCGCAGCAAAAATAGACTTGTGTCGAAACTATCGCGCGCGGAACTGACGCTTCTGCTCTACTCCTGCTACGCGCTGCCGCATCGCCTTGACCAAAGCATTCACAAAGCACTCACTGTGACACTTCTCTGCAGCATGTGAGCGACACAGTTCATGTGTTCATAGCATCTAAGACGAATTGCGGCAACCATGTTGCGTGCACTGTCAGTTCCAATGGTTGTTGTTTTGCCCCCACTTACGTGAAACAGACAGGAACTGTTCTTTACAAGCCTCCGCAAAATGACGCTCCTCAGTTTTTAATACAGCCAGCGTAAAAGACATCAGTTCCCGCGTGTCACTGATGCAAAGTGCAGTTACTCCAAAGTAATTGTTGTCCCACTTTCCTGACAAATAAATTTGTCACACTGCGCACGCGTGAAATGCGTTAAAAAAAATTAACGTAATTAACGACAAAAAATAATTAACGCTTTGTCCAGTTTAGACAGCTCTTAACATTTATTTTAATCTAGGACTAGTCTTAAACCCTGTTCGGGAAACTGCCCCTAATGTTATAATATATGGGATACAGGGAGGCACTATTAAATGTCAAAATTAAATGTTAGATTTAACATCATATTTCAATCCAGAAAAATATTTCTTAAAATCAAAATTTAGTGTGCATTCAGTTTATACACAAGCTTCCAGCTTTATTTGATGTGTAAAACAGCATAATAAATGGGAAGAACTACATAAAAGTGCAGAACAGCACAGAGGGAGACCTGTCACATCTTTTCATGCTATGACTTATATGTATTCAGAAGCATAAACAGCTGCAAGCTTCTGGATTCTGGAGTATGAATATATTCATGCTGTAAACATATCATGCTCACGCACTCTCTGAGAAGCCAGCTAGCTGATACACCCTAAAGTAACATACTCCAAAATATCAGCGCATGTTTCATGATCAATTATTATTTGAGCAGATGAACATTTGGGCAGTACCAAAGCGAATAACCTCATTAACTCCAGAGAATAGGTTCCTGAGAGTGGGAAAATCTGATAAAGCAATTGCATTACCACAGTCCATATCATTCTCTACTGTACATCAGCACAGTGAGTTTCAGAGTGCTTATCAAATCTCTTGATTTCTTTGGTGCTTTATATTGTATAATAATGCGTTCCGTTTAACAACTGTAAAAAATGGTCTATAACTCTGCACAATAAACCTAATAGCTTCCTGCACTATTTATTTTATTTCCCCAACACAGGATCTAAAAAAACCTTTTGACAAGGCCTGGAAAGACTATGAGACCAAGTTGTAAGTATCATTATCGGATGTTTATGTTCTTTTGTCATGCATAGAAAATGTTGTTAAATGTAATGTGGTGATCTACAGCTGTTTTGTGGCTGTGCTTAAACACAACAATATATCATTATTATAGTCAAAGAGCCATTTGCGGTAACCTCTAGCTGAATTTCAGCTAGTTCTTTCTCTGTCATCTTCTGCTTCTTGGCTTTTTGTTGTAGCACAAAGATTGAGAAGGAGAAGAGGGAACATGCCAAGCAGCACGGCATGATCCGTACCGAGATCACCGGCGCCGAGATCGCAGAGGAGATGGAGAAGGAACGGAGGATCTTTCAACTGCAGATGTGTGAGGTGTGTGGTCTCTTTACTTCTTGTTTCACCAACAGAAGTTAGCTTGATGGTAGTTTTGATTGTTCAGCAACTTGTCTCTTGTTCTCTTCTGCCGTGACGTCTTTTCTAACTCGAGGCGTTGTGAAAGGCCAGGAGATTTTCTGATGCATTCGTCTCAGTAGCTCTGGAGCAAGTTTTGAAGCGACTGCTTGAGACATGATGGCTTGGCTGTGTCTTGGCTCATGAATATTAATTAGGCCATTCTGACGTTGCTAGGTAACATTGCTGAACCATCCATTCACAAAACCTGATTAATATTCATGAGTCAAGCAACAGTGGGCTTTGTATTTTCAGGTGCAGAATATGCTCGAGTGCAGACATGCCAGGATATCAGACCAGATTTATGTTTAAACATAATTTTACATGGAATTATGCTGTCATGGAAATCTGCTTTTATCTGGAGATCAGGTCTGCAGTAGAGCATTTGGTCATCTTTGAGATCGAAACCAAAAACGATCACAGCAATTTAATGCTGAATTTTGAAATGCACAACATTTAATTATCTAATTAAACAAAACTAGTTCTAAGACTCAACCAAATAAAACAGCTTTTAATACATTTCATTATCAATACAATATACAAACAAACTTATAATACAAGCTAGAAAATAAATAAAGAATGTTAATGAGACTGAAGACTGCCCATTAGATTTACCCAATTATATCTCGTGTTTAACCACTGTAGAGACATTAGCGGAATGGTCTAGAAGATCCGGATTTTCTACAATTAAAAACTGAATGGCCCTGGAGCTAACATCTCCAAAATATTTGAAGCAACCTTTCAAAGTCTAAGCAAGTGCATTCATGCCTACACTTGCTTAAAACTTCATTCTGTGACACATACAGTATTATTTATAAGATTATAGTGGATTTGGACGTCTGCCGTGACAGTTGCTGTTAGAAATGCTGTAAGAGGAGTGATGAAACAAACGATGAAACATTTGTAACGTCTGATATCACTAGAATATTTTGGAGCCAATCGGAGTCGAGGCCCAGAAAGAACTGTTGTGTAAATTATAATAACAGCTGATGCAGGCTAAAGTGGTTCCCTCTGTTTTATACCAGATGTGGTAGGGTGGAGCATTTAAACACAATTCCTATAGCTGAGCCACTTGAACCACTTCAAAGCGTGCATGTGTGTTTTTGGAAGGGTGCAGTGTTGATGTATTTTGCTGCTAACACACCAGTGTCTTTGTGCTTTATTGTCCATGGTTCCCAACAGTACCTGATCAAAGTGAACGAGATTAAGACCAAGAAGGGAGTGGATCTCCTCCAGAATCTCATCAAGTATTATCATGCACAGTGCAAGTGAGTGTCCCAAAATCAGGTTACTGTCTGTTACTGTCATTCATAAGAATCGTCTCCTAAATAAGATATTAAATGATATTGTTTGAAATGTGATACTGTTATTAAATGTACACTACCTTTCAGAGTTTTGGGGTTAAAAAAAGAAATCTAATTAATACATTTATACAGCAAGGACACAAGAAAAGTCACAGTGAAGCATTTGTGATGTTATAAAAGTTTATTTTTTCTATTAATCTAAGATTCCTGAAAAAAATGTATGCCAGTTTTCACACACACACACGCAAAGTTACACACACACACACATACATACATGTTGGGTTTACATGTTTTATGGGGACATTCCATAGGCGTAATGGTGTTTCTACCAGAGTATGTGAGCGGAGCGGAGTGGGAGCGAAGCAAGGAGTGGAGCGCCATGATTTTGCCTGGAGCTTTGAGCGGATTTTTTGAAAGTCGGAGCGTCGCGATTTTCTCTCGCTCCGAGAGTGCTTCACTACCGCTCCAGCCCATAATGCAACTACATTAGATTCATGTTGTGTAAAGCACAGTTAAGCACCACTGACAGAAA
>JAUMHP010000041.1:11420343-11456670 GCA_032361065.1 Enteromius trimaculatus | reverse complement strand
CAAAGGATCTATTAAATGAACAAAAAAGTCACAGCATAGATTTACATTTTAGAAATGTTTTATATTTGGTAAAAAAATTGTGTTGTTTTTTTTTACTTTCATCAAAGAATCCTGAGAAAAAAAAATCACAGTTTCCAAAAAATATATTTGTCTGCACAACTGTTTCCAACATTGACAATTCTATAATAAATCAGCATATTAGAATGATTTCTGAAAGGATCATGTGACACTGAAGACTGGAGTAATGATGCTTTGTATCACAGGAATAAATTACATTTTAAAAATATATTCAGACAGAAAACTTTAAATTGAAATAATATTTCACAATATTGCAGTTTTTTCTGAATTTTTAATCTAATAAATGCAGCCTTGATGAGCAGAAGAAACATCTTTAAAAACATGAAATATCTTACTGACCCCGGATTTTTGAATGGTAGTGCATCTATACACACACTATAAATATACACATATATACAATGACAAATATTTGTCTCTATATAGTACAGTTTTGTCTCATAACCATATATTATGGAACTAATTGTACTAAATATAAATGTACAAAAAAAAAAGAAAACTTCAGTAGTTGCCATCAATAGCCACGCTTCACCCCAGGAAATGTGCTTGGTGTATTGTTAATGTAGCCTTCAGGAGGGAACAAGCTGCACACCTCTATATTTCACCATCTAATTCTAACACATGGAAAAACTGCAGTCTGCGGAGGATGATCTAGAGGTGTGATTTCAGATCACTTCAGGAACAGGAAGAGCTGAACAGAAGCTATAAATGCTGAAGTGACAATTCATCTTTATATAATTACACTTTATTCAGTGCATCACATTTACTTCAGGACCCTCATTAGTCCACTTCTCTGAGCCATCAGCACAGCTGGTCTTGCATACTGTACCCTACTTCATTAGTTAAAACCTCTGAATAAATGGCCACGTATGAATTAGTTAACCACATTGATTTTAAACTGCAAACTTGTGCATTCACCTGCTCCAATGGCGCACAACGCCATTCCCGGTTTCAAACGACTGTCACTTCCCTTTGAAGTTGTGGCCAAATATTTGCTGACATTGAGTGAGTGTGTGCCCTTTTCAGTGTGTTTGCTTACTAGTTTCCACTGAACTGGCCTTCTTCAGAGAGCTGGTACACGTGTGCCTGGCCTGCTGCCCTTAGATAAAGAACAGAGAGTGTTAGTGACGGGTGAGGTAAATCAAAAGGAAAGGGAAAAAAAATAAAAAAATAAAGATAAGCAAAACAAATTGGCTGGATGTGACTAGAGGATGTGATGGTCAAATGAGATGCAAGATACAAAAGTACATAAATTAGGAAATATTGACATAACAACCTGTCTTTTTTCATGATGCGTTACAAAACAAATACCCCCAGGCTGCATGTGCCGGTTGAAAACGGGAGCCCCTTCAAGGATGTGCAACCTGTACTACTGCATTTAATGCTTAAAAAGTTGGTATTAAGAAACAGGATCTCTGTGAGACAGGACCACCCACATATCCACCCAAGTACAACATATCCCATGATAGAGCTGAGAGGCCACTTTACAAAGGAATTCAGTCTAATTTGAATCCTCCATCCGAGGGTACTGATAACCGATATTTAACCTTCTCTGTAAAAGAGGAAGCGCATGACATTTATACAAGGTGGAGGAAATTGTTCTTTAAATTTGGGTAACGTAACTGCTAGGCAGATTTGCATTTATTGCATAATGCATGCCAGTTTGTTTACCATTCATAAAGCCCTTTAGCTGCCCTGCTGTCTGAGATCCATGGTTTCTGTTACACGCATAAGCAGTCAGAGAAAGAGGATTATGAGAGAATCCACTGACGAAACAGTCTAGCCAGATTGGGTGTGCCTTACGTTGACCCCCCACCCCTCTTGATGTTATTAAAGACCATTGGCAACATCCCGCTCTCCCGTCAATCCTGGTGCTCACATTAATCTAAACTGAGACTTCACAATCCCCAAAACCAGATCAGAAGCAATTCCATTAACCTGGGCTTTACCGTAGATCTACGAGAAAATCCTCAGCCCAAGGGGAGTAACGGCTAGTCCCGTTTAAACCATCTCACTATATATCTACAGTCACCTAATCATTGCAATATAAGGGCATTATAACCGTTACATTATCCATAGATGTCAAATGCATTCACTGATTAATACACATTTTATTATTAATCACACCAAGTTCACTCTGGGGTTAAATGGTACATATGATGCTTAAAAAAATCCTACAAAGCAGAGAAAACTTAACAATAATGATAAATATATATGTATACACATCAGTGCTGTCAAATGATTAAAATCACATCCGATTAGTTGTTTATGTATATGTACTGTGTTTATTATGTATATATACTGTAAATACACAAACACATTTAAAAATCTTTTTTTCTATTTATTTATATATAAATGTAACCCCCCTGGGTCCGCTTCCACCACAACTCACCCTCGCTCCGTATATATGTATATACATATATATGTATATACACACACACAGTAGGTATGTAAAGTATTCAGACCACCTTAAATTTTTCACTATTTGTTATATTGCAGCCATTTGATAAATTGATTTATGTTAATTTTTTCCCCCTAATTAATATACACACAGCACCCCATATTGACAGATTTGTTGACATCGTTGATTTATTAAAAAGAAAAACTGAAATATCACATGGTCCAAAGTATTCAGAACCTTTGCTCAGTATTTAGTAGAAGCACCCTTTTGATCGAATACAGCCTTGAGTGTTTTTGGGGAAAGATTTTTCACACCTGGATTTGGGGATCCTCTCCAGTTCTGTCAGGTTGGATGGTAAACGTTTATGGACAGCCATCTTTAGGTCTCTCCAGAGATGATCAATTGGGTTTAAGTCAGGGCTCTGGCTGGGCCACTCAAGAACAGTCACAGAGTTGTTGTGAAGCCACTCCACTCTGCCATAAAGCCCCGACCGATGGAGGGCTGCAGTGATGGTTGACTTTCTACAACTTTCTCCCATCTCCTCACTGCATCTCTGAAACTCAGCCAAAGTGATCAGTGAACTCTCACCAAGGCTCTTCTCCCAAGATTACTCGGTTTGGCCAGACGGCCAGCTCTAGGAAGGGTTCTGGTCATTCCAAATGTATTCTCTTTAAGGATTATGGAGGACCCTTAAGTGCAGCAGAAATGTTTTTGTAACCTTGGCTAGATGTGTGCCTTATTAGTTCTGTCTCTGAGCTTTTCAGGCAGTTCCTCTGACCTCATGATTCTCATTTGCTCTGACATGCATTGTGAGCTGTAAGGTCTTACAGTATATAGACAGGTGTGTGGCTTTCCTAATCAAGTCCAGTCAGTATAATCAAACACAGCTGGACTCAAATGAAGCTGTAGAATCATCTCAAGGGTGATCAGAAGAAATGGACAGCACCTGAACTAACCTATGTCACAGCAAAGGGTCTGAATACTTAGGACCAAGTGATATTTCACTTTATCTTTAATAAATCTGCAAAAACCTCAACAATTTTGTGTTTTTCTGTCAATATTGGGTGCTGTGTGTACATTAATGAGGAAAAGAAATCTGTGTGTGTACAATTAGTTGACCCCTTTCTAAAGGTTCCTGAACGCTTAAGCTTTTGCCAACATTAGACCAATTTACCACTAATTCACATGGATGTAATCTTGTTTTGTGAGCAGTATGTGGCACATGGGGGTGCACCTGACCTATTTAACATCTCTGGTGACATAAGCACTACACTTTAAATGAGGATGATGGCAGTGTGACTCATGGCTTCAGCAGGAGGTTGTTCTCTACTTCATGCTGCCTAAGCACAGTTCAAGTTCAGTCCAGTCCTCTGAAGGTCATGCAGTCCGGTATAGTGCTCTTATCTCAGAGGACGGCCTCTTCACCGTACTGCTCACTGGCAGGGTGACCGATACTACAAATGGATTCTAGAAAACAAGTAAACATGTTTGAGATACCAGAAAGTACAATGTGACCTGTAAACAGGATTGAGTATAAAAATAAATTAATAAATAAAAGGTTTGTATTCCCCTAATATTGAATCATATAATTTAGCAATGATGGATGACCAGCTGCACTTTATGTGATTACTGTCAGACAGCAAAAAATAAATAAATAAATAAAAAAGCCACACCAGACAGCGTTAAAGGAGCTACATAGATATAATCCAAATTATGGTAAAAGCTAGTGTAAATTTTCTAATCTATAACTGTAAACGGCACATAAATCTCCAGTATGTGATAAAGAGTCTGACGATATGGTAAAATAGACAGTGAGGCTGATTTTATTCATTTGCTTAGCACATGAGAGGAACTCGATTAAGAAGATTGAGCACACTGGCCTACAGCCAAATGTGGGAATCAGAAGTATTACTATATGCTTTAGTGAGATGCTCTCGGATTATTTAACAGCATCACAAAAGCGCCAATCACAACTAACAGATGTACAAAGAAACTCACAGCCTGGAGAAAACGCCAAAAAATATAATTATACAATGAATACTACAAATAAGACCATTTAAATTACATCAATCTGACCTTTGTGAACAAATGTGAGGACAAACTCAACAAAGCATCTGAACTTTCAGGACAGTTTGAAGGAATAGTTCTCCCGAAAATGAAAATTCAGTTTTTAATGAAAATTATTTTTAATTATGATCATGTTGTTTCAAATCCACAAGACCTTGATTTATCTTTTGAACACAAATTAAGATAGTTTGGATGAAATCCAAATGCTTTCTGACCATGCATAGAAAGCAACACAACTACCACATTCAAGGCCCAGAAGGGTAGTAAGGATGTTGTTAATAACACTTATAAAAATACTTTTGTGTGGAAAGAAAACAACTTTATTCAATAATTTATTTTATCTTACACATAATTTTGAGCGACCAATCCCTTTAAATGCCTGACTAAAGACGAAAACCTCAGTCAATCTGAAAACATTTCAAAATTTCAGTTCCAAAAATGCTGTCCTCATCTGCAATACAGTCTGTACCATCACATTTAAAGAAGTCATTCATATGCAAAATTCTCTTTTACCAGTTTGAACTGAAATGTGTGTTGGCAGAGCTCATTAGCGTTTAAAGTAATGTAAAATATTTTTTTACTACCACTTGGATTTTTTACCAAAGTATTTTACAGACTTTAGAAAAAAAAAACCCTAAAGAACCATATTAACAAAAAACCATATGAAAAATTAGCATCCGATGACCCCTTTAAAGGAGAGAGCGAGAAGTAGCAGAAAGAGTAGTGGAAAGAGAAACGACTAGAGAGGAGGGAATAAACATTCTCCCACAGTGAAGAGCGTGCTCCATATTTACGGCTTTTCCTAGAAGGATTTTTCCTAGAACTCCACTCTGTCATTTGACAGAATGTACAGAAAGTCCAATCGACCGCAGCGTCTGGTTAACAGAATCTGTATTAAAAAAAAGACAGTCAAGATTTGCTCTTGCAGTAACTGATCCTGATCATCTGTTTATTTTCATTTTGGCCTTGAGACATTACTCCACATTTGTGTTCTAATCACAACGCTGACCTGAAATGCTCCAGGGCCGCAGAATATTTTGTAGTACATTACTCCACAGCTGTAGCGCAGACACTGTTGCTCAAGTTTCACAGTAAGCAAGAGATTTCCCCACAGAAAACTTTGAATTCTCAGCTTCAGTGTGCTTTGGGCTCGTGCTCCCAGTCAAATTACGTAATTGAGCGGGATTCACATGGATTCAGCAGCTTAAAAAACGTAGCCCGTGAAGTTATGGATCACTACATCTCAGACACCACAGTAATTTATCTTTATTATTGAAGCAAGTCCTTCAACCTCAGCCAAATCAACTAAGATTTTGAGCTGGAAAATATATCAGGCTGCATGAAAATCCCTTAAAATCTTCATGGTGTGCAACAGATTGTCTTACAACATTAAAATTCACATAATTCACCACCACACACGCCATTGTTACAGCTTCCATCACTGGATTTTTAGTTGTTCCCATAACAACAATCCACAATAGGGGGGAAACCGTGACAGGAACGAGTTAGCGAGGGAGGTGCGCTCCAAAAAATTCTTGCTTTCTACTCCTTTTCTCTCTCACCATGTGCTTCTCTTTCTTTTATTCTTTTTTTCTGCCTTTTACTTTTTCCAAAGTCTGTATGTGCTGACATGCAGTTCATTATGCTAACTATTTTATGGCTTATGTCGTTTGCACATTCTTTCAGACAAGCAAGTTCATTGAAACTGTCAAGGAAAGTACTAGACCTTCTCAGGATTCCAACTAAATGGGGAATTTTGTTGATCACAGATTACATAACCCACAAACAGAGACGCTATTTCTAACATTGAAGATTAACCCTTTCTCCTGCTATTTGTAACTATGAATAAAGATACATGTTATTTGCATGTGAAGTTTTTTTCCCTGTTTCTGCCATGTCACACCATTGGACACTTTTTTATTTATCCACTACCTATATACATAGTTTAACCCTTGCAGCCCTGGAGATGACTTTCTTGTGGAATTCTGTAGAATTCCATTTTTATGACTGGATTTTTATATATCGTCTACATCGCAGAAATCACAGGGTCCTAAGAAACTACAACATTCAGACAGTCGTGTCAGTCGCGAGAATGATTTCCTACAGCATGTAAACAACAACAGAAGTCCGACCACATCCAAACCCCCGGCAACCAAACACATCCTCTTATCATAACATTGACTTCCTTGCTCTGTTGTTTCCAGTGGACACTGTGAGGAGAGGAGGGGGTTTTCTCTAAAAGAAGGACTGCATGTTTAGTCTTCTTAAGCAAGCATGCGTCAACTATGGAAAGAGAACAGGTAGAAAACATCAAACACGTCCCATTACATACACAGCTGTTGTGAAAGGGGACACATTTAGTTAGTAAATGGGAAAGTTTCCTCAAAAATTAAACACTGCAGTCATTTGCTCACCTCACCCTCAGGTTGTTCTAACTTCTGTAGTTTCTTTATTCTGTGAAAAATGAGTTTATGTTTGAGGGCTGCTTTTTTCAAATACAAGGGGATGGCTGATTTATACATCCAAATTCTGAAATGGTAAAACACACTAATAAAAGAATAAATCGGAAATGAAAAGCGTCCGATTCTTAAGACGATATTGCGTAGCTCGTCAGTGATCTACGTCTCTGTGTACCAACTTCTGTTCTTTTTAAGTTTTTGTGGTTACCATTGTGCTAAAGAGGAAACCACTATTGAAAACACTATTGACTATTAGCAATGGCTGTGGTAATGCCTGTTACAACTAACATCTTATTTGTTCATTAAAAGGTACCCGTTAAATAATTTACATTTAGCCCGTTGATTTGAACTGAAAAAAATATATAAATTCCAGGCACATAAATCCATTAGTTGGAGGAAATTAATTGTTCTGAGTATTAACTTAAAGTGTGTTTATGTAAGAAATGAATTAAGTTCTTCAAGCTCTAACATTAACTAGTTTCTGAGTAAAACTATTTTGTTAGTCGTCACCATAATTTAAAATAATTGTGATGCAAACGGTTGCTTTCTTCATTTATGTTAAGACATTATTTTGAGCGCATACCCTAAACGTATGTATTTAAACCCACAAATGGTATGATTTGTTTAAATTTAGAGGATTCTGACTTAATAATTGTACAGTTCTGTATGGTTACGCATATGCCATATGGCATCTTTGTAGTTGTATAGACTAATCTTCACGCCTATCTGCATAGGATTGAAATAAAAGTTAAGGCTTTACAATTCGTTATTCCTGGTGTGAAGTATCATACTTGATTTGAATCGGTCGTTAATGTTTATATAAAAATGACAGCTTGCAAAAAGCTGAAAAATATAGTAAAAAAAAAAAGGGAAAAAAAGTAGTCTAAAAGTTTCCATTCAGTGTTCAGTTCATTTTAATCCTAATTTGTAATACTGTATGCTGGTCCCCAAATGCCCTGCACTGCTGATGCTGCGTTTAATCTGAATGTGGAACGTGACCTTGTCATTTGTCCTTGGCTTGCACAGAGGACAAGTCCACTTTGGCCTTCCCTGTCATTTACAGAGCAGATGAACTGCAACAAACCAGTAATTTCTAAACATCAGCCGTTATTTCCCAACAGATTCCTGCATGAGTCGAGTGATAAAGCGAGTGTTTGCTGGTATTTGGGTTTGTCTGTGCAGGAGGAGCTCCGAGATTGGCTTCTCAGGAAAGAGCTACGGCTGTTACCCAGCGACTCAGTCGGACTGAGATTACAACAGACTCTATCAGAAAGAGAAGTGCTTTTCTGTTGGAGAGATAACTCCAACACTGATCTGAACAAAATTCTTCTGTCTCACCTATCTCTGCTGTTCATAACTCCTCATATCTGGGTGGGGAGCACTTCCTGTTTTAATCTTACAAATAAGCACAGGCCATCCACAGATCTGTTCTGACTGTTAGACACTACACACAAACAAAAACACACTGGTGACGGGTCAAATGGGTTAATTAGTCAATTACTGAGGTCTACAAGTAACTTTTCCCCCCTAAAAATAAATAAAGAAAACACATTAATTGAACTTCAAACTAAATGAAAACTGCATTTCAATTACATACTTTTAAATATGTTTCTATGATTGCATGCATTTCTCCCTTGCATTGAATCCTAGATGTCTTTTCTGCATCTCATGCTGTGTGCATTCATTTTAAATCGACACATTGTTATAAAACACATAAAATTAAAATAACAAAAAAAAAAAGCACGACCCCTGCTTTGTTACATTGTTTTTCTTCAACATGCATCCTGTGTGAACACACCCCAAGAAATGTGTCTGATTGGTGTTTGGTGGATATACTCCAAGTCTAATTATACAGATTATAATATATAATTGACTAGTTGCTCATATACAACCTTCTAGCTAGTTATGAAATTTTACGAATGACGCTTTCAGCTTTATAAATAGCCCTACGCTTGAGCTCAAAAAGGAAACCCCTAGGCTTGAGGTGCCAGAGGGGTTAATTCCTTATAACAAGAGTGTGGTGATAATTCTGAGAATTGCTCATATGCTTAGGTTTTAGATGCGTGAAGCCAGCACAGGAAACGCTGGGTATTTTTGAAGAACTAGGCCCCTGCTCATCTGTTCTACCTACTACTCTCTTTTGTTTCTTGACTCACTGCCGAGGGTCTTGAGGTTTATTTTGTAGTGTAGGTTTATGACGGCAACACTGTGTGCAGGGTGATTTACCTGAGACAGAAACTTAAGAAAAAAGCTCCATTTTGAAGATAACTCTTGAAGGGTGAAAGGACTGCTCACATCCTCAATGTTTTTCTCTCATCCTGCAAAGAAACAAAACAAAAAAAAGGAGATCATAGTCATAAGCAGATATCACTCAGTTGTTTACACAGGGTTCATGGTCATAAACTTAAGACAAAAAAAAAAAAAAAAACTAAAAAGGTAATGATAAATATATACATTAAAAAAAACAAAAAAAAAACAAAACATTTTTTGTGCTTTAAGTGTTAAAGATATTATACCCTTATCTTCTTTTTTACTATTTGTTATGAAGAACATAACGCTGGAAAGAAGATATGAACTCACTGATCTCATAGAAGCAGCGGATGCTGCACAGTGATCTCACACAGGAAATACAACCTGTCAACTAAATGGAAGGTTAGAAACTATGCTAGTAAAGTCCTACAACAGTTTCATTTCATTTTTTTCTTTGTCATAATTTTAAACACCAAAACCCTCCTGGTTGCCAGCTTCTAGTGCCAAGCAACCTGCCAAAGGTCTCTCAAGAATCAAGCCTTATTAGTTTGGGATATATATTTACACACACACACACACACACACACACACACACACACTTAAAAGGTTAAATTAATTTTGATAACAGAAAAAATAATTTTAAACTTTATTGATTAACTGGGTATAAGATAAAGGAAAGCCACCACAGTTTATTCTTTTACTGAAGTGTAGAAAGATGAGCAGTTTCTGTAAATATTAACATGTACGCTATAGCTTTCATTCCTTTCCATGAAAGATAAAACCACTTAAAAGAAATGACAAATGTCAACTGTGGGTAATACAAGAAAAAATAAAATTATATTAGAAAATGATTATGGAAAGATGATTACAAAACATTCTTTCACTGTGTTTCTGCAAAATTTCCAGTCACCAGATAAAACAATAACAGTAACCATAATTAAAGCCACTGTTTATGTGTCACATCTCACATTTGAGGTGATAATTTTATATCCAAGGTGTGGCTAGAAAACAAACTTTAACGAGCATTATTCACCATTTTAAAGCTTTTGAAGTTTGTGTAAGATTTTCTCTTGTCTATTAAGCATCACAGAAAACATAGACAGAGGAAGAACATGTGACACAGAGTCTTAAGTGATTAATAGTATATTCTAAGAAGTGCTTGGCGTAAATCTGCGCAGTCTGGAGTCAAGAACAGGAAGGTACAAGAACAGATCACCCCTTTAATGTATATAATCCAACAAACCTTGTGATCTTTTCAAGAAACTTCCACCACAATTTCAATTTCAGGCTTGCGTGATCTGTGCAATGAAATCCTCAAATGAATTATGAAATCTCTGCAGGTTTTTTCACAGCAAGAGCAGAAGAGGATGTGACGGGGTATAGTAATAGCTGCCCCGGGTTTACAGAGCTTTGGCCTGTTATTGTGCGAGTGTATGTGCAATGCACTCAAATGAACTCGTAAATAAACATACACGCAAAACACACAGGTAGCAGACTAGTGGGGCAGGCAAAAATAAACACTAAGTCCTGTGAGAACAAGGAATCAGAGCCAGACCAGAATACTAGCAACCTTCTGGAAACCAAACGCACACAGCCAAACTACGCCTGGCACGGCCAACTAGCCTGGAACCTGCCAAAGGGGTCTGGCTCATGCCAGCACCAAAGCAGCTCTCACTTAAGAGCGAGAATTCAATATGGGGCAGGCAAGGGTGTCAGCAGTGCAGCAAAGATCACGGGCACGTCGAAGACGCCCACTGTAGGCTCACCTCAAGTGGCAAACCACTAGAGGAGCAGATGAGTCAGTATGAAAGAGGCGTTATTCAGCGCTCTGCTGCTCACTGGGCTTTTTCATGTGGGAGCAGACGAGAAATGCCTCTAATAAAAGCAGAAATCGGAGTGGATTTCCCAACGCTGAAGATAAGCAATCCACATTAAGTAAATACACATTAAGAAAATGACTGGTGCTTGCCCAAGTAAAATTAACCTTTTTGCAGGGCTTTCTTGTTGGTAGGGATACAGTACATCAACTATAAAATGAAACCTAAAATTTATTGAAAAGAAATAAAGAAAAAAAGCTGATATGATAAAAAGGGTCTGTGATGTTTTGCCTAGAGATGGGTACCAAACCCCGGTATTTAATCGGCACCGGTGCTAAAAAAGACTGAAGTACTAAAGGTTATCAAGCATATTTTAACTGGCCAACCTTTTCTAATATTCTATAATATTAAAAGGAGAAAACCAAACGATGACATAAAAACAAATTTATGTATGCAACGAACACGGCATAACATCTGTTAGGACAGGATAGCTCGCTTCTCTGAGGTGAGACACTTATTTATAACGACAGAATAATGTCACTGACAATAAACGTGGGCGATATATATCGAACAATATATTCATGCGCATTTCGTCAGCAAAGCCAGTTCTTTGATTAGCGGTTAATCTCCATCAGCTGTGTTTAAATGCAGCGCCAGTTTATGAACAAAGCCGTAGACCACTGACAAGCTACGCATTGAGTTTCGCGGGTGATTCAATGGCGAAACTTCTCAGTGATCTACGGCTCTGTTCATAAGCTGGTGTTCCTTTTGAAGACAGCTGACGGAGATTTACCGCTAATCAAAGAACCGTCTTTACTGATGCGCATAATATATCGTTTAAAATGATTTAAATCGCCCAGCCCTGCACCAGTTGAGAAAAACTGATCTGAAGTATGGCTACATTTTACCTTTACCTTAAGTTCATACAGACAATGTTGTTGCAACAAGTGTAACAAGATGAAGAAGGGTGGAAACACAAGCAAAACATCTTTCAAAAGTGCATTATGTGCAGACAGATAAATGCAAAGGTTTCGACCGCCTTGTTACTAGTTCATCACCCACCTCCTCAGGGACGTTGTTAAATTATCAACTTTACTTTTTTTACATAAAAAACAAAACAAAAAAGCAGCAACAACAACAACAAGTACAGATAAAAGATAACGATATGTATCGCGATAGGCACATGATCGATATCAATAAAAAATGTGTTCGATAAAACAAATTGTTTTTTGTGTGAATTTTGTTCAATTTTTTCTTTGTCGGAAAAAAAAAATACACCGTAGTGATGGATCTTTCTTGAACGATTCGTTCATTTGAAACTAATCTTTAATGCAACTTGGGAAGAACGAGTCATCTCAGGGAGTAATTCGTTCAGTCGTGCATGCGCATTGTGAAACGTCCTTACTGGAATTAGTTCATCTGTTTCGAGTCTTTGGGTTTAAATCGTTCGTTCATAACATGACGTGACAGCCCCATAAGCCTATCAAATGCAGTCAGAGCCGGAAAAAGAATTGATTAGGTCATCTATCAAGTCGAATTTGAGTCGTTCGTTCATCACGTGATAGCCCCATAAGCCAAAAGAACGAACGACTCGATGACCTAGTCAATTCTCTTTTGGGCTCCAACTGCATGAGGTGAGCTAATCATAGACTGAAGACCCAGGTAAACAATAAATTAATCTTTTTTTTTTAACTTTCTTGTAGCATTACAGTATTGTGTTGTTTGTAGTGTAATCAGCCCGTGCGTACGCATCAACTAGGTGTTAGGGAAAACATTTTATTTATATATATATATATATATATATATATATATATATTTTTTTTTTTTTTAATGAACGAGATGACTCAAAAAAAGATTTGCTAATTTTGCTGAACGAGACTCAAAGGAACGAGTCTGTAAGATGATCCGAACTTCCCATCAATAGAAAACAGAGGTAGCGAAGCTAGTTTGGTTGCATTAACAAAGGCACTCGCTCTCTGGTAAACTAACAACGTAGGAAGTGATGCGCTAACAGCCAATCATGTAACAGTATCACATTTGATTGTGCCATATCGTTGTCTCGCGCTGTTCTGCTGGATTGCTCTTCTTATGTCAAAGAATCTAAATGCATAACGCCACTGCCTCCCGTTATATCTTTGTAGCTTACTTTTTAATTATTTGGGTTTTCCATGGTTGTTGACATTTCTGTCTTAATAACTGAGGGGATTATGATCAGAGGAAGGTTAAAATTTTAAATAAAAATGTTTGAACGTAAAATATTTTTCGCCTGGTCCTTATTTTAAATGGGTCATAAAAATATCAATAATATTAGAAACACTGATATCGCGATACAGTTTTCAGCTATATCGCCCAGCCCTACATACAGTACATGGTCAAGATCAGATGTCTGTAGCACAAACAGCGCTTGCTCAACAATGAAAAGACATTGATCACTGTTTACAAAAATAGCATTACTTCACTCTGTAAAAATGGGCCCACAATGAGAAAAAGCAAAACAGTACAACCATAAAGTTTTATTGGCGTTATTAAAATGGATTCTGCAGCTCACTTATTAAGCGCTCGGGTTTCTTAATAAAAGAAACTGTAGCTAAACAGTGCCATGGGTTTGGAAACTACAGCAGGGGAACCAATTTTATTATCAACATTCAGCCGTGTTTGATCAAATCTCTCACAAACACAAGAAAACCAACACACAGCTGATCTTACTGAATGACCGAAGGTTATCAGCAGGTTTGTTTTAGATTAAAACAAATGTAATCACTGCATGGATGGCAGAACCATTATTTATCATTATAGGTTAATAAAACAAGCAAAAACACAGCAAATGCATTACAGTTTTTAACATATGGTATCTAATATCTAATCAGAAGGATTCACTAACAGAACACATGGTACAATAAAACCTAAGTGAATGGTGTTCAATTTTATTTTATTGTGTACATCCTTTCTTGTTGACCTTTGAACCCAGTAATCCTTTCCTGACAACAGCATTTTGTCAGAGCATGACCACTATACAAAAGGGCTTTACTCTGCTAGGAATCCAATAGTGTTAGCACAAACCCTCCCGAGAAAGAGGGTACATAAAGGGTAAATCCACGTGTTTTTATATGGGATCCAAAAAGGTGCTAGTGTATCACAGTTGTCACACTCAGACATTGCCACAAAAGTGGCTGGGTTTAACACTTAAAGTTACTAGGACTGCAAGAGGAGTATTTTTAAAGCCCTCATGCACTGAGACTCGTTGTTCGTTCCACAAAGGGCCTGGTTGGTTCCCACCGCATCCATAATGCCTCCATGGTGAAAGTTTGGCACATTATGTTAGATTGTGTGCAATCTTAACACTGCTGTTTGGAGACACATATTGACAATCGTGCTTTTAGGCTGCTATCAGGGTGTGTTTACAAATCTCCCAGGGTGCCTGTCCATGTCATGTCTGATTTCAGCCGGCATTCTTTGAGGACGCTGCAATCCATCACTACAGGGAATGTTCAAACTACTATCAGTGCACTGATAAGATTATCAAACAAGTCACTTTCTACACAAAATGTTACTTTGTCTCTCAAACAAATGCACCAACATACTAGGAAGAAACCAAATAAGTGGCACAGATGTTTTATATATCTTATAAAAACAACTTACTGACAGTCAAGAGGTCTAATACCACCAGGCACGTGTAGGGCTCAACCTTTTCCCCCTTACAATGTGAAGTCCGTTTATCCAGTTTCGATCTACAAACATTTAGCCAATGAAATGCATTAAATAATGCTTGTGACTGAAATCTTGTTTTCAGTGGGGGGGGGGGGGATATTTAGGGGCTAAATATAATGTTACTGTGATCGCTTAAACCCGCAAACATAAACAAAATGTAAAAAGCGTAAAATGTTGAGAAAAAAAATAAATAAAAAAATACGTAAAAAAAAAACCCCACTGTACTCTCCCAAACGTTTGAACTGAAGTGTCATTCCAGTCTTTACTGATCTGAAGGAATTTGTTGCAGTGCTGCGGAGAGTCAAACATCTCTTTCATCCGTTAACAGGGGTCAAACCAACATGAAGTTCAGGCCAGCAGGCAACAAACACAGCCCGACAAAAACAGTTAACCCTTTTTCAACTATAGTCTGTCTTACATAGTTGTGCTCTATTTGTCATAATAGGCTGTCAATCAGAAGAAATGCCTTTCGGCTGTCAACAGGGCAATCCACAAGCTCATTTTAAGAGCCTGAAGCATAAAAGAAAAAAAAACACTCTGCTAAACATGAAAACGCTCATGTGACTAACAGTTTATTCTAAGCAAACAGAACATACAGAGTACTTCTTGTTCCTATAATGCACACAGAGATAATTTGGCCTGGCAGTTATTCTTCAGTTAAATGTCAGTCAGTCTTCAGGCAATTGCTGCCAACAATGCCGCCACTCAGGTCAGGTGACTGCAGCTTCACGTGACGCATGTGGAGCTGGCATTGACCCCACCAGCTGTTGAATAACAGCATGAAATCGGAGAATGTCACACTCATCCTCACAAAGCCATGAAAATCCATTCTTCCCGGATTCATTGCTAAGGGTACGCGTTGTTTTCTAGTAAGGGGTCACTGACAAATAGGTCAGCTGTTTCATCTGGCTCAGGGGGGCAATTGAGGATTGGAGAGAGGGATCGGATCTGAATATTTAAATAAAGATTCACAGCGCTTGTGTTTACCAGAATTGCTGTCCTTTTGATTACCAATGTAAATGCCTCCCTATGGGATCTGAAATATTGCAATTGCTCCATTTGTGAGCTTGTTTAGAGGGTAATTACCCAGCGATGCTAAGAACTGTGAATCCTCCTTCTGCCTAATTTATCATGTCGAGGGATAGAAAGATATGGTAATTTAAACTGCTTTCCCTGTCATGATTTGCGAACCATGTGCTGTGGATTTCTTCAGTAAAAGTTGTTGTGTGGGTGGTTTGAAAAGGAAAGCCATGACAATCCTGTGATCTCACAGCATTTGGCAATTAAGCAATGTTTACCAAACACTTTGACATCAAAATTGTGCAATGAGCAAAACAAACCACACTATTCAAATGACCCTGATGAATCAGATGATGCATTTCCAAGGACGCATTAGATAGATCAAAAGTAACAAATGCCATTTAAAAAAAAAATAATAATCCTTTAAGAAGTTTCTATTCATTATAATAGTTTCCGATAAAATATCAAACACCACATCAGTTATTAACATTGATAATTTTTGTTTAATTAATAATTAATGTTTTTGAGAACCAAATCAGCGACACTGAATGGCTGCTAATGAATTCAGCTTTACCATCGCAGCAGGGCCAATAATATTGTACTTTAAAAAAACAAAAAAAAACAAAACAAAAAAAAACAGTATTTATCACAATATGTGCTTACCATTAATGGGGAAGAAAAGTATAATATGTAATCATAACAGTGTTCATTCAGAAGAGATAACTTTTAATTTTGGGCCCCATGAAATGTTATTTAATGCTGTCTTTTAAATGGTTTCTAATAAAATGTATTAATATACATATATATTAAATATATATTAAATCAATAACAGTTTGATCATTCTTGGTTACCTTGGTTGTATGTCACTCCTTAAAATATAATTCTCAAAGTAATAATAATAATAATAATAATAATAATAATAAAGTAGTGTAAATTTTATTACACTACTACTACACACTACTATTTTTCCTGTCATAATTTCAAGTTAAACCAGACTTTGATTTTGTTGAGTTGCTGTGAAGTTCTTTCAGTTTTACTGAGTATGACCATATATATATATATATATATATATATTTTTTTTTTTGATAAAATGACTCTTATAGCAGCTCTGGAGAACATGCAGACTGATTAGACGCATACACTGACTGGCTGCTGGCATGTGTATTTTCTGGTGTAACAGACTGTTAGATTAAGCCATATAGAGAAAAACGCCCAGATAAAGCACCTTTTAGCACCTAGACCCATCACATGAATTAATTACATTTTAAAATGTAAAATATTATTTTACAATATTATTGTTTTGACTGTACTTTCCATAAGAAATGTAGCCCCGGATACCATAAGAACTTGCAGCAATCCCAATCTTTTGGGATGGTATAAATTTCTGTATTGATTTTCACTAAATGACTTAAAGAACATAAATGACCTTGCATAAACCCTATGTGATCAATATCAGTTAGACAGGAAACATATAAAGGGGATGCTGTAGTGCAATGTCAACAAAGCAAAAGCGAGCGCTAACAAGGCCATTTCAATCTGGCATAAAATAAGAGCCCATATCGCGGGTTCATGCCCATCAAGCATGAACGAATGCTGCAGATTTGGTATTCTTCATAACCATTGCAAACACCGAATCCAAACCAGCTCTGAGGTGGCCCTGAACAGCTTTGGAGGTGTGCCATGCGGGTGAGGTTTTAGAAAAAAGAAAAAGAAAAAAAGAGAGAAAGTTCTACCATGTATGAATAAGAGAACTTGCTTACCCCGAGACACAGACATGAATACTGATTATGCAGATGCTGCACTGCAAACACAGATCACTATCAGCTGCTGACGGCGGAGGTTTTACTGCCGCAGCTGCACGCACAGCCGGGAAAAATGCTCAGAGGCCCCTCAGAGCGACAGGGCTCAGGCTGCCTCTCTAGGACATTTAATTCCCCCATCTCACAAGGGCAAGTGGCATGCTGTTGAGAAGAAAAATTTGTGTCCAAAAACAAAACAAGGACAGGCAGCAACTAGCTGTACTATATGAACAAATTTCACTTTTTCAGAATCACAATAATACAACTTTTTTTTTTTTTTTTTAAAAGAGGGCGAAACAAAGAATCCTGGGTTGAAAGACGACGAT
Organism: Enteromius trimaculatus; assembly: GCA_032361065.1. Lineage (NCBI taxonomy): Eukaryota > Metazoa > Chordata > Actinopteri > Cypriniformes > Cyprinidae > Enteromius > Enteromius trimaculatus. The sequence goes on along the minus strand of JAUMHP010000041.1, from coordinate 11,438,748 downwards.
ACTAAGAAAAGCTCAGGGTTTGAGGTGAATTCAGTGGGGAGTCTTGCGCTAGGGAAGAACAGCATGTAAAGAAAAGGTTGCTGGTGGCGATGAGAGAAACAGGAGGAACGGGTCAGATTGATGAGGAAAACCTTCAAGCTGTTCCAAAGCTTGAATGACGCCCACTGGAGACACAAAAACCCAGGAAGGCCTGTTATGGCAGGAAGGAAGTGTTCCAAGAACCTAATAAAAAAGCCATTTTTAGTTAAAATTCTAACTGAGGATCTCACATAAAACTGACAGTTGCAAACTGAACTGAAACAACCACACCGTTTGGCATGATTCATTTGCTAATTAAACACTTCTTGTTGTTATAGCACTGACAGATTTGATCTGGATGATATATTATATGACACAAGGGAGACAGGATGTTAAACGCTGATTGGACAAGCATTTGTCTACAGTTTCTTATGGAAAGATTAGCTGCAAATAAGCTTCATGTATTGTAAACAAACGCCTTATTTGCTTTGACTAAACATCACTTTGGTTTAGTGTAACAATGGTCTAATGTTTAAAAATGGTGTTTGTTCACACAGGTCAAAAACCTTGAGGTACAGTACAACCGCAAGGCAACAACGATTGTTTGACAAGGATTATACCAGGTAAATATCTCTAGACCACTATACAGAAGTCCAAATGAGAAGAACAATGCACTTGTGCCATCTATTTTTTTTTTCCCTAGTGAAAGTCAATAATGCTGAACACAGTGACACATGAGACCGGGCTCACCTGGACTGGCCTCAGGCACACCCTTAGGTTTCTATATAACACTTTTACACCCTTTCAGATTAAACCGGTAATCACACATTATAACATCCCCCTCGTTGATAAAACACACCGTCTGTTCATTGATAAAACGTCACACTAGTGAGGGCTAAAGAAAGGTGAGAGTACTCTCACGCTTAATAGACATTCAACAAAGGACTTTTAGCAAGAAGTCTTAATCCAGATTAAACCACAACAATAATAAAAACACATTTGTAAAATTTATACATTTAACATTTTAAATATAAAATAAGAATAGTTTCTTATATTGTCATTTAATTATTACTATAATCACTGCAATTTTGGCATTTAACAAGTTAATGAAGGAAGATCACTCAAATTCTGAATGCATGATCATTATGTCTTGAGCTATATAAGGGCATGACCAGGGCCAGATGGAGCCCGTCACAATCCAAAGCCTGGTGACCTGATCCTTGCATAAGGCTACAGCATTACAGCACTATCACATGTGGCTTTTTTCACCCATGTTGGGAGGAACACCTGCTGTGTCACGTCGTTCCAGTAGTGCGCTCTGCTGCCATAATTCCATTTTGGGACTGGGTGAGAATCTATAGCCGGCTTCCAGCAATGACGTACCCAAAAAGCGCAACAACGCCGCACGTCACACACGTTAGCACAGAGCTCACGTGATGTCCTATGTCGGTCAGCTGGAATCACAGTGAGGGTAGAGCGACCGATTACCACAGAGTTAAATCATAGCCATCTGATCAAAAACAAAACTCTAACAGCAACGCCCAATTCATTCTGGTTCATTTCCGTTTTATCTGCGGTTTGTCTTTCACTCAGCGTGAGATACAGAAAATTACGTACTACTCAACAATATGAGTGTGAACAAGTGAACAAGTAATCACACTTAAATAATCAGGTTAAACATGAAATTCAACAGCTACAATAGCTCTGAAAAGGCTAGTTTAATCAACCACTTTTGTCTCACATCCCTAATTAACGCATGGACAGTATTTGGTGGAGTAATAAACAGCATATTTATAAATGTCGATTACAATATCTACATTTAGAACAACTGGGCAAAATGTAAACAATTCTTTGAATGGGTGATGAATTCAGGTAAAGTCCCAGCTCAATCATTCTCATCCTTAATGTGAAGAAAAACAACAGAATAGGTGGGCTGATGATGGAAATGGGGGGGGGGGGGGTGACAGTAAAGGAATTATTGTCTGGGTTTTTTGTTTCGATATATTTCAGTCCCGTAGTAAGGTCTGGTTTCTCTTTCCGCCGAGAGAACTTAGATCAGGTGGCTGACTCCCTGTGGTAAGAAAAAGCTACACGTGCGGTTGGAAATTACTGCGCTGTATTCAAATATTGCAGAGGTGTGTATTACATTCTTGGCCGTGGCCCAGTGTAGGGGAGGGTCCCCACACATTTTCAGGAAGGAGTGAGTAATACAGGACTATCGTCAGAATAAAACCCACTTATATGGTCGATCAAACAAAGTAAAACAACAGAAAAACATGACTGACAAACCCCAAAACCCGAGAAGGGCTTTAGGACAAATCGATGGCGAGTTTAGCAAACAGTTCACTCAACTGTAACAAATACGTCCATATGATCTCACACTGGGAAGAAAGTATGTACTTCATCAGCTGCTTCTAACCTATTAACAGCAGATCCAGCCCAATATCTTATGTATATCAATGGTTTGCATGTACTGTAGCAATATTTTGCTGTTAAAATAAATATCACTAAAACATATCTTGTATTGCTTGTTTTAAGAATTGGAGCCTCAGTGAGTGTATTTTTGACCACCAAATTAATGGTGCATTCACACCTGAATTGTTTTGTTAGATTGAATCAAACTCAAGTTCGCCTACCTCTTTGGTGCAGATCTTTTGGGCAGGTGTGAATAATCGCACTCTGGTGCGGACCAAACAATCGTACCGAGCCCCAGCTGAAGAGGTGGTCTCGGGTCCATTTCCAAATGAACTCGAGTAAGGTTGAATGAACCAACCAATGAATGGATGACTAGATCGCTTGCAAAAAGAGCAGTGTAGAAGCAAACCGTGCCAAACAAACACTGTACCAAAGAAAGTGAACAATTGGACTTTCCTTGTGTGAATACAGCTAAGTTTCAAAAATAACCATGATTATTTCCAAACGGGTTTCCACAAAAAAAAGGTAACGCCCTTTATTAACATAGAAACTAACTGATCAAACAAACAGCAATATGTTTAAAAGTATAATAATGTCTACACTTTTTTATAAGCGGGCCTTGCTCAATTCGTATTTTGGACTACAACACATATACATTCATTTATTCTTAACCTTATTGTAATGTTAATGAATTTGGAGTGCAATGCCCAACCATTCAAAGTGAAGACATAGGAGAAAGTAGTTTAACTGAAATTTAAAATGCAGCACTGCCCATGAATTTCAGATCGGTTACAAACCACTGCTGGAGGAAGATGAGCCTCAGTGGAACCTGCAGAAGAAACTTTCACTTGCTTTCCATTAGATAAGAAAGCTTGCGTTCTGTTTAGGCGGTAACCCGTGACATCGCTGACGTCGCCATTGAGGTTGTGTGACATACATTTAAAAGGTAAGAGTCCCACCATGTTAAAGGGAGCAGAAACCAGAAAAGAGGAACCAGATAAAAGCTAAAATCCCCTAATGTGTCAAACGGGTGGATATGAACATTAAGACACTGAACACATTTGCCTATTGCTGACACAGATTATTTCTGTTGCCTATGCAACAGTTTAGTTTTCCAATTCAGTGGTTTAAAAAAAATTGGAACTAATTTAGAAATCACTTTTGAATCAAGGTTGCTGAGATTACTAGTGACCTGCAAATCACGTCACATAACAACAACTAACTTACACATTTTTTTTTTTTTATTCAGTGTCTCCAACAGAGCTCAAAATGAGGAACAAGCCAAACAATGGTTCACAGTCTCCCTGAAATATTTAAATGACTAACTAGGATTTCATGAATAATGTTTAATCACTGCAGAGGCTAGACAGAAGAAGGGAAGAGTGCAACTGAAAAGAGGACGTCCCTATAAAAAAACACTTAATTATTAAAATATATATCAGGTTCCTTCTGTTTGTCATCAATATTACAACAGTATGGTTCCTTATACTCACAAAAGCTGCATAGATTCAATCAACAGTAAAATGTCATATTACAATTTAAATATTCTTTCAAATATATATATATTTTTTTACATACATTTTAATACTTTAAGTAATTTATTCATTGATGACAAATTTTAGCAGGAATTTCCCCAACCAAAAACAATTGTGCAACTTTTCTTTGAAGAAGATCAAAGAACAGCATTTATTTATTTTATTTTGTTATATTAAAAATTCAAGATTCATGTCTTCATATATATTCATCTGTAGCATGCCTTTCGGAAACATGCACATAGGGCCGGTGTCCTACAGTGTTTAGCTCTAACTCTAATCAAACACACCTGAAGCAGCTAATCAAGCTCTTACTAGGTATACTTGAAGCTTCCAGGCAGCTGTGTTAAGGCAAGTTGGAGCTAAACTCTGCAGGACACCGGCCCTCCAGGACCGAAGTTGGTGACCCCTGACATAGACCATCAACTAAGTGTTCAAAGTCTATTTGCTCCCAAAGAGAAAACCAGACTCACAAAGCCACAGGTTTACTGATAGAGATAATGCTATTTGTTATAACAATATATCCCAATACGTGCAATAAATAGTCACTGTCACCATCTGATGAAAATGCCATTACATTCATCTACATATGAAAGGCACATCCAATCCTTTCTATTCCAAGTTTCAATGCTTTACATAACAGCAACACATTCTTTTTCCGGCCCCATCACATCAGACAATGGGATTTTACAGCAAATTGATAGTAGGGGAAGTATCACCCAGCCAAAGCAAGTGAATCAGCGGAAATCCGCAATGCCAACACGCACACGTGAGTCAGGGTGAGGAGTCCTCTTGCTTCAGGAAAGTATGAGCATGGTGTATTGTTATGGAAGAATAATGAAAACAATGCACTCACTATCCATATCAGGCAGGCGGTCCAATGGTGGTGGTAGAGGACTGTGTGAATTCTGCCAGTTCTGTGTTCGAGAGTGTCGCAGGGACAGTCGCTAGTTATTATTTCCCTGCCAAGTAATTGTGAGCCAGAAAAACATGTGTTTGGCATTAACGTACCTTTTATTTGTAGTTCTCCCTACTATTTGATGCGACTATTTGATGCGACGATAGCGATTCATTCATAAAGACTATAACACGGATGTTGTTAATGGAGGACAAGTTATTTATTGGACTGTCAGAGTTCAACTCCACACTGTACACAAGAGAACATAAAAGAAAACCGCAAACTGTTTTTGATGAACCTGTAAACTAGAAACGGTTGATATGAAAATCAGTAGTAGCATATTAATCTGAGAAGTATATGAGGAGATTTGCATTGCAAATTTTAACGGCCAAGCCAATTCATCGTTTAAACTATGATAAGACCTGCTGAAACTTGAGCGCCGGTATTTCCAGTCTTTGTGGGAATGCACAGGGGGGAAAAAAATGATATTCATTTTAATACAACTGATATGCTAATGAAGCAGAAATGCTGGCAGCAGGTCAAAGATTAACAGTGTATTTACAAGCACCACAGACCTAGTTTTTCAGTTCAGGTCATCATATTCATAAAGAGACCCAAAATCATAAAATGAATGTTAGCCCTCAGATCAGAACAAAAGGTGTAATGTGGAATTAGTCAAACAGTAAATATAATACATAATTCATCATTTAAATAATATGCTTTTGTATAAACAATAATCTGAAGTGTCAATGCAATACTTATAAACCACAAAACTGAGAAATGCAAAACACTTTTTTTTTTTAATTCATAAAACCAAACGTCAAGAGCCATGTGCTTAATGCTAAAGGGAATAAGGCTTTATCATGGTAGTAAGAATACCCTTAAAGGAAAAATAATAATATAAAATAATAACAACAGGCACAATCTTTAGTCATTTTTGTGCTTTTGTCATTTTTATTAGTTTTCTTTTTGCAATATTTCTAATTGACTTTATTTCCCCTTTAGTAATATGCTAATGTAACATTTCAGTCGGTTGCAGGGTTTTTTTTTTTTTTCTTTTAATTTCAATGACTGATTTTTAATATATTCAGTTAACAGTATGACTATTCCCCACTCGCTAAACACTGAAAATCTGGCACATTTCAGATTCCCCTCATGCAACCAGTACGCAAACACCTGAAGGAAGAACCATGGCTCTATAGAATATTTCCTTTACGCTAGAAGGTTTGAGAGTGCGAGATCTGCGGTGTGCTGATGACTCAAGTCTGAACTCAATGAACCTTCTCAAGCTCATATAGGAAAATAGATCAGCCTTCTACAAAGGCCCCGCCCAACTGCCTCTCAGCCCTTCCCCCCCTCTCTCTCTCTCAGCACTCAGCTGACTCTGCTGTCTGTAATGGAGATGAATATGACATCTTCCTGTCTGTGTGTATTCAGCTAACTCTCTCAGCTGAGCAGCACCTCTGGTTAATGGAAACAAATCTCCAAGAGCAACAACGAAACAATAACCGGCTTGACCATCAGATCTAAAGCAGGGGCAGAGCTATTCCCATGGGCCTCAATCCCAGGAAAACACAGTTAAATGGTGGTACGCAGGAGACAAAAGTAACACCGCAGGGTAAAATCCACAGCTTCTATAGGAATTCGGGCGGGAGCGGTGACATCATAAAGTGCTCATCCATACACCCAGGTCCCGAGCGAAGCAAGAGCAAGCTGGTTGTAAAATAATATAGTGAGCTCCTGTTCCTCAAGCTTACCGTTATCAGACCAGGCCATCAAGTCTAATGTCATGTGTGAGGTCGTTTTACGTAGGTCAACAAGCAATCGGTGAACAGGAACATGATAAACAGACCTCTGGAGTCTGGAGCATATATGGTGAAAAAGTCAATAGAGATGCAGGACATATTGATATCAGCCACAATAAGTCTTGATTATTATTCTCATATTGATTTCGTTAATGGCGGTTATTTTTCTGTAATTAATTAAAACATGGTTTATTTAATTCAAGTGTACAGTAATACTTCAGGTAACCAGTATATGTTTAAAAACCATGTAAAACATCTCAAAGCAAAATATCAGGCAATATATTAGCTCCTGTATTTTGCTAAATATCTTTCTCAGTTCATTCAAAGTCAAAGCCAAACTATAGATTAAAACATTGTGTCTCCTAGATAAACGTTTCTGCTGTGGACAAACAAACAAAAATAAACGACTGAAAAGTTTCAATTGTCTGATTCTTCACAATGCATTGTGTATGTTAATGTAAATGTTTACCATACTCCGAAATCCCTGATTCACTTCCTCAAGACTGATAAAGAAAAACAGTAATAATGCAGCCCCTACAATGGTTACAAAGTGACTTTGAGACAATAACCCTATAGGCTTCCCTAGCAAATATTTGAACATGCTTTCTTCCAGTGAGTGGCTCTATAGTGTGCTGGGTAAGGCTGGCTGGCGCCGCTGTGGAGAAGAAAGACCTGATCTGACAGAAATCCACTGACATATAACTGCAGCTGAGCTACAGGCCTGTAGCCGGCCCGCTGGCCTTTCACTCATGAAACCTAATACATGCAGGCTACTAAAACCACACACACACACTCTCACTGACTAACACACACACCTCTAAACCCTTCTTTCCCTGATGTAGCAGACACAGCTAGCAGTGCTGAATTTTTACATTTACATAAAATTAAATGTCAAAAGTCATTGCAATTCAATAGGTAACCAAATAAAAGTTTATTTACATAATATGTGGACCACACACACACACAAACAAGAGATAATCATCACCTCCTATTTTTATGTAAAACAATCACCATAAATTAAAATAAAATGCAATAACTATGTAAAAATGTTTAATGTTTTGTCTTAACGTTAGATTTGATATATTATATATATACATAGCATAATCAATAATAACAATCAGTGCTAATCAACTGCATCCGGCATGTTGGTGTACATAATGTGTCTTTGTATTTATGTATAAAATACATGCATGTATATATCTATGAAAAACCTGAATATATATCTATCTCTCTCTCTCTCTCTATATATATATATATATATATATATACACACATACACACACACACACATTAAAACTCATAAAAAAAAAATAGTAGTAGTAATATTAAAAAAAAATACTATTTAAACTGTTTTAGTTTACATACATTTAAAAACGATAGCTATTTTATAACTTATATGATGCTCTGTATACAAATAAATAATCTTTAAATTTAAATATTTAATATAAATTTAAATTTATATATTTATTAGACTGCATTTACACATTTCTCTGAATAACTTCACTTTTATGTTACTTAATTTGAATGACATTTTTTATCTGATATGTATATCTTTATATTTGCTGCAACAATATAACTAAAAGGTATTGAAACTATTCTCAATGCAATTCTGAATGGTAGTGATATCTGATTCTACAATGTTTAAAGAAAACGTGAGCATACCATAAGTGTTAGATATCGCATAAATAGTGCCTGTGTGTGTGTGTGTGTGTGAAGGCTTGTATGAATAGGTTCTGTGTGTGAGTTAGTGAGAGAACAGAGAGAACAGAAGGACAACAGAGAGTTTATACAAACAGACTCGATGTGTGCTGGCTCCTGGACACTAATATTCATCTTAGCTGGCATTAGCAGAGAAAGGACGCTCGAACCTTCGCCTATACAATCACATCACTGTTCCACCACCTCTCACAAATCCACACAGACGTCTTTTCAAGAAATGAAACAGAAAAAAAAGTCATCTATAAACAGTGCTGAGTGGAAGGAAACTCAATTACCCACACTTCCGCTGCTAAACCTTTCCTCTGTCCTCTTGTCTTTATATCAGTGGTTTTGTATTAAACAGTCAAATACAGTCCATCTAAATTTTGGATTCTTGCACATATTTAATTTTTTTCCTAACCTTATACACTTTACCATCTTTACATATGTATATGTCCTCACATAATCAGCACAGGAAATGCTCACATCTCAAATCTTTAGTTTAGCACACAGAGGTTGAATTATCACAGCCTGAAGCAAATAATATTAAAGCGGTCATACAGTGGTACATGCACTTTTTCAAGCTGTTTGGACTGAAATGTGTGTTGGGAGTGTGTGTACACAACCACCCTACAATAATAAAGACCCACAGGTAGTTATCTTTCGATTTAATAAAAATAAGTTGCCCCTTCTGAAATCAAGCCATTCTTAAATGCATGTCGGTGTGGCGTCACACAGACAGAGGCCACTCCCACAATAGATGATTGACAGCAGCGTGTCACACTGACTGAACTGGTGTCTTACCTCAGACCCGCCCTGAGTGAGCCGTCATCCTACCGAGACACAGAAACAAGCAAGACTGAGATTGAGGTGTTTTGATGAATATATTAATGAACATAGCAGTAGTCATTTACTCCCGACATCTGAGTGACTGAAGAAGATTAAGGTTATGTTTGGTTCTGAAGGGAAATGCCCCCTTGATCAACCGAAATAATGTATAATGTCTTTTAATTAATCTTTGCAAATCGCCTTTCCTAATAATGTGCTAATAAGCAAGTTTCACTAGGAATACGGCTAAAAAAGATCCTCAGAGCGTCCGAAAAAGAGGGGCGGGGTCAGCGGAGCTCGTGAAGATTTAAATGGGAAGTACACAGAACAGAGTGATTTCAAAAGAGCTGTTTATGACAGGGAAAAATTAGCGTTTTTAAAATTATCTTTGAGAAATTTTAAAACAAACTATATTACATTATAGCTTAACTATATAACTTTGACCCTAAAGAATCATATTAGCTAGTGGAAAACTGGGTTATGACCACTTTAACTAAAATGTAAGGGCTGGAAATTAAATGTCAACACATGTGAAATACGTGAAATGACATCTATTGCGCTATGACCGGGAATATAAAGTAACAGAAATATAAGTAACAGAGAACCCAAGCGAACGGTGAACTCCTTCCACCCTGTAACAGACATGACCAGATCGCACAGCCATCCAGCAAAGTTGAGAGGTCAACACAAGTCACTGCGGGCTACAGCTGTGCTTCATAAATTAGGCCGCTATGGGCTGCCAGCACAACAGGTGCCCTCTCGGCCTGGGGGGTGTTGGGGCAGTCTAGCTCTTTACTTTGGTCTTGATCACTCACATGCTGAGCTACAAACAACAAAATTAGCCCTTAAGCAATTGAGCTCCTCTTCTATTGGCTGGAGCAGATGGTACATCCTTCAGTGATGCCTCTCGGCTCAAGATGAGAGTGTCATGATCTTTCCAGCCTGTCAGACCTCTGTGACCCCCCGCTGGACAGCCACCAGTTACAGATGCCTGTCCTTTTATCACTGGGATGAAGTCTTTGAACTTCTACCACTCATGTCAATAGCTATGTATCATACAAAATGTGCGAATAAAGCACCGTTTTCATCCAAGTCAAAGAGAACAAAAACATCACTTCCTGGTAAACTGTGGAGCTAAATAGCAATAGTCTAGGAGAATCTAGGCGAAAGCATTTAATATAGTAATTTCATATGACATAGGCAAATTAGCCTACTTGCACCTCGGAGCGAGCTGACGAAATACAATAAATGCAGTCGGTGCTTTTGAAGGTGGATGCTGGTGTTTGGAAAAGATGTGCAAGACAGTTAATATGCAGAAATATTTAGACGATAGACTTTTCTCATACAATTCAGAATGACAATAACATAGTTGCTGTATGAATGAGATCATTCAACTTATGCTGTCTCATAGCACAAGGTCGCATTACTTTTTTGATGAGTATGGAAGAACGTGTTTGGTAAATGTGTTTCCATTTTGGTTAATGCATATTTTTTCTAATCTGATAAAAAGTTTATCATACTCAAGTGTGTGCATGCATTTTTGATGTACATTTTTATCATGTATGCGGATCTTGCTGTTTCCATTCAGTGTTTTTTAATGCGATATTGCAAAATGTGCATTATAATAGGTGGATGGAAACATACTTACTGGCAATTACCAAATACACTGTATTCGTAGAGGATTAATAATTAATAAACTCTGGATGGCTTTGATTTTGACTTCAAGTACACTTACATTTTTTAATTGAATGCGTTCATTCTCAGTGCTCTTTAACATGCATTGAAGCACCATTAAAATCAGCACAGAAAATATGAAAGCGGTCCACATATTTTATGCAACTTGTTAGAAACAGCCCAAGTCACAATGTCTAGTTTAAAAGAGTCATAAAAGCCTATTAGTATTAATAAAATGTCATTTTTAGAACTAGTAAACGGAAGCTTAAGCCATTTCTTTAAAAAAAGAAAGAAAGGTGACTGGTTATGTTACTACCCATCTCGTCTCACAGCTGTTGAAAAATAGCATCTCTGCAAATAGCAAAGCAACTACACCAAAATAGTGATGTTAATACATGACTACTGAGAAATGTAGTGCTATTTTATTATTATAAGAAGTGACAACATGGTTCATTCTACATTTGTGAGAGAGAGAAACGTAGAAAGAGTAAGAGAGAGACTGAAAATGACTTCTGATGAATTTCTATAGACGCAAGTACAGTACAAGTCATTTTTAATAAATAAATGCATGTATTAAGTAAACAAATATTTCTATTTTTTAATTTGATTTATTTATTTGTGGCCTTTCACTGATATGATAGTAGGATACAAAAGATAAGTAGAAGCAGACTTTGGGCATCTTAAAAAGCATTGTTCACCCCAAAATTAAAACTGTCATTAATAACTTGCCCTTATGTCCAAATGGGTGTTAATTCTGTCTGCCAGTTAACTTGGTCTTATGCATCATGGTACTCGTACCGTAAATGTGTGGTGGAGACCGACACACAAGAGAAGAATGTTTAAATAAACAAAGCACAAAAAGTATTTTTGTAGAACATAACATAACATTAGAGAGGAATCACTGACATCACATGGATTATTAACACTGTCCTTACTACCTCTGTGAGCCTTGAGCACTGCTGTCTGTTTATGCGAGGTCAGAAACCTCTCAAATTTGATCAAAAATGTCCTAGTTTTTGTGTTCCGATGTGTTGAGTAATTTATGATCATTTTCATTTTTGGGTGAACGATCCCTTTAATGTGTGTATAACAATAAAGAATGACTATGTAATGCACATATGGTGGCCAACTATAAATTACCTATTCATTATCTACCGGATATCAAACTGACATATCTGTGTTGAATTTTATGTGGCATACAGGGTGCTTTTCATTGATATTCCAAGGAATTTCAAACAAATACATTTATCTTACTGTGTGTGTGTCAGGCACGTACTTGCCTTGTCGGTGTCTCTTTTTCTTGGATATTTTGCTATGGCAGTCTGTAAAGCTTTTTTAAAATAAAGCGATATGCAACTAAGTAGTCAAGACCGGGAACTATGCAGCAGTCACAGGGAAAGAAAAACATTTCTTTTGAAATTAAATTATTGGGTAAAAACTCCCATGCGTCATTACTCCCACACAAACTGGACACAGCAGAGCTCAGCGTCTCTGATAAACCTCACAGAACAAGTATTCTGATTCAGTCCAATACACAAGACAGTTTACATCTAGATGAAACCATCCTTCAGAGGTCGCCAAGTTTCAAAAGGTACATTTTATCCAAGTTATTCCATAATTACTCAGCTGTAAAGCCAGTCATGCTATTACACAATCCTGAGCCTCGCTTCTGAAGTGGGTTTGGTCATAAACACAGGGTTACGGTTCTGGCAGCCAAGTCAGTGCATTGTTCACACAGACGCCAGGATTCCAGCCTGTTTACGGTAAACGTGCATAAAGCCGCACTGGCAAGAGGCCTTCTGGGTTGGGACCTGGCAATGCTGGGACAAGGGATCTCAAAGACCTTGATTGTTTAAGCATTCTTATTTAGTGGTGACACACTATCTATTTATAAACTTTGAAGATATTCACTTTTCACACCACATAGCTTCATTCCTCTCTCTCTAGCGCTCTCCTTGGCATCTCCGGTGTGCTCCAGGAAGCAGGCCAAGAATGAAAATATAATTGTTTTAAGAGACAGAGTGAACTAAAAGACCATAAAAGATGGAGAGTGAAGACTTTGCAGTTCACTGAGTCATTATAATGGTATTGTACCGACCAGAAACAGCGATGATCTCTGGCCACCGAACAGGATCCCAATTTCTAGAGTGAACTGAGAACAGGAGTATTTTAAGAGATCTGGCAGCTTAAGTGTGTACATTACAGACTGCAGATCTAAAATAGGAACCTGCTGGCTTCTCAACTCCGTCCTAGTTTGGTCTTTTTGGTTTTTGGTACATGCTAATCACACTGTTTGTCCTGCTTTAGCTTCTCCACTTGTAATATGACTGCAGCGAGCCGCTTCATGAGGTGTAAGCGAATCCAGTTATACCACTCCGGTCTCCAACTGCAGCTCTTTAAATACACACCGTGACTCAGCAAAAGAGAGCGAACATGAGAGGGTAGATCAGTAACTCACTGTGTCATGATGGAAAAGACAAACTTAGAGAGAACGAGAGAATGACAGCTCATTCATAATCAGAAAGCAAGCGAATGCCGCCTAAGAAGATGAGATCGCGTCACACTTCAGACTCTGAATTGGCAACACAGCTTCATAAGAAACCCAAACCTATTCTTATACATTTCAAAAGACCCTCTCTCAAGAGGGTTGTTAATAAAGAAAGGGCAGTGCTATAAAATGATTGGTAGTCTTGTGTTTTTCCACTGGATGTAGGGTGTTTCTGTTCTTTTGGTATGTGGATATTTTTTAAGCACTAACTGGTTTCAATTAGATTATATAACATGGCAGGATTGGCAGTGTAGGACATACAAGTGGTCCTTTTGAACAACCTGATCCTGACAAAGCAAAATAGTGCTTTGGCTTTAGCTATGATGGGCAAGTTATGTAGAACACCAGGTTACTGGAATCACTGCACAATACCCCCTGATTTTCCTTCCTGTTATTTAGTGAAGATATTCAGAAGCTATTACTCTATTATGTTTTGGGTGGCCAGCTGTCACAGATATAAAGACCCTCTAAAAATGTTGAGTTTACTGGAAGCTGAGTGGAGTCGGGCCAAACTGTAAGATCCTTCTCTTCGAACAATGGGCCAATATTGTGTGAGGGCCGATGATCAGGCTTTCCATCTGCAAAAACAAGCATCATAAAAGGAAAAAACAAAGATTCCAATTTAAACTCAGTGACATGTTGCTTTAGCACAGGTGTTTGAAACATTTCAATGTCATGGACGATCAAGCACCTTGAGTGACTCACAAAGACACAAAGGCAAAATATGTTTTTTTTGTATAAAATGTAAATTTTTACAAAGGCTCCTACTTCTTGCCTTATCATTAGCCTTGTTTTGTTTTCACAGACTTTTTCCAAATTTTGTTTATCATCCGCAATCTCAATCTTTTCATGACTCTGCTCAGCTAACGTCCCCCAGTGCACTAAGCACTCGCAGCTCCAACATCATTATGGAAAGAAAGCTCCTCAACAACGAGGAGACTTTCAAATACCTGGCCTCTTGCATTAACGCTGCTGTCACCCTAGATGATGAGATCCTCTGTTGTCTCTCTAAGGCCAGACCCACATGTGGAATGAATGCAGCATCTCCACCAAGACTTAGTGGAGCATGTATGCCATCGCAGAAACCATTTGGCGAAGTGATATGGAACTGTAATGCGGTCCAAGAGCTACCTGGAACTATGTCCATCGTGCGGTTACCTGAAAATAATTGTAACGACAATTTTTCCTTTATTTTTTTTTATTATTCCTTAAATTTTCACAGTACCCCATCATAAGAAAAAATAGATAGATTTTGAATTATCTATCCGACACCAAAATCTGAATAAATAACAGAAAGAAGTTACACTGAACAAAATAAACATTTAATATTCATTCCTAATTTATTGGCTAACCAGTTAACCCTCACAAATGTACATAAACTGTTCTCAATGGCTACCAAAAAAGTTTACAGTAGAGCTGGAATAACTCTGAGAAATTCATAGCTTGGAAGATCAAAAAAAGGCCTGATTTCATCATTTGTCGTCTAAATATCTGCTTTTTTAATGGCCCTACTTGGAAGAGGAGAGTCTCCATGGACTCTAGTGCTGTTTAAATGCACGACATCTTACTCAACTTTGACTTAATGCAGAGAGCTGGTCGCTGGCCAGCACAGCAGAAGTATCAGTTGTAAGAATGCACGAATGAATTCTCAAGTGCAGGATATTCCACAAGGACATGTGGGTCTGTGACACGTGGCTGAAACAAGACTCCCAAAAGCATCTCGAAGAATAAAAAAAGAAAGAAAAAAAAAAAAAGATTCCAAGAAGACTCATGGAAGAAATCTTCCAAGTCTTACTTCCAGGAACTGCCTGTACAGGACAGCTGAAGCAGACGGCCCTGTGAACCTGTAAATGGAATGAAGGACAGGATCTACACACACACACTGAATCAGGATGAGCCCTACAAATCATTCCTCATATGAAACACATGCCACACCTGGAATAGATGACCCAGCTGGGTTTTCTTCACTTCAGCTGTTTGAAAATGACGCCTTCTGGATTCAAATCATAACATGTAAGATGCTTCCTTTAAATAAATTTGTGAAGCACTATGGCTCAACCCACTTCGACTCCTCTCCAGACTAATTGAGAGACAGAGAAAGGCCTGCATGAGGCAGGACTCCAGAATCAGTCAGGCTGAATCAGTCCTCAAGGCACTGGTAATGAACAGAGAGCTAGTTCCTCCTGTTCAGGCCTCAAAATTAAATAAAGCCATTATAGCTGAAGCTCTGGCAGAAACAGTATTCGGTAATATCCACATTTACAGAAAACATCAAAAGCGGTTTATGTTCAATTAAAGGTCTCATATGAATGTGATTTACCAAAGGAGGGAAAAATACGCCATGAAATTTGCTTCCAAGGACACACAGGGAAAAACCCACCTCTTAACTTAAGCAGCCTAAGATTTCTCTGCTTAGATTACCTACTGTACTTACAGAACTATTAACATCCATCAAGGGTTTTGATCCTTTGTTGTGCTGCAAAACATTTTGTTATAAGAATGCACGCAGTTAATCAGTTAGTACATTGGCTTTATTCTAGATTTATTTTGCAAGCATCTAGCACATGAAGGTATATAAATAGATTTAAAGTAATATCGTAATGAAAACAAGAGATTATTTCAACCGTATTGTGACATACATCGAAATTTTTAAAAATGAAGCAAAATTATTGGAAACTTGGTTCCATACATCAGATGCTGATGGGATGAAGGATAATCTAAACACCAACTTGCTGTGAATTTTAGTATTAAAGTAAAGTAAAGGGTATTACCAAATAATACATAATACAGAGTCTGTCATTGCACAATAAGATTGAGTAAGATTGAAAAAAAAATGGACAAAATAAATATATATCTTAAGACTTGTTATGAAATGTTATGAAAAATTAAAGACATGAAAACATGTATATGAAAACGTGAACTAATAACTGATATTTACAAAAGCAGCATTTGCATATGTAAAAAAAAAAAAAAAGAATATACTGAGGTGATGCTGACTTTATGCCAATATACTGAAACTTCCTATGATATTAATCATAAAACTCATATACGTTCATGACAACATTACAACTTGTGTCTGCACAAAAGGATGCAAAAGTTACACACCATCCACTTTTTTCTTCAACGTGGAAGTAAGCCTATAGGCAATTGAAGGATTGAATTTACTAGAGATTTCACATCCTACAATAAAGTTCTTATTATAATGTTTATACAGGCCACCACACAGACTTCATTCAAGAGTTTCCTGAGTTAGTACTGGCTGCAGATAAAGTCTTAATTGTTGGTGATTTTAATATCCATGTTGATAAAGAAAAGGCTGCATTAGCATCCGCATGTTTAGATATTTTGAACTCTACTGGGGTTAGACAACATGTATCAGGACCTACTCATTGTCGAAATCATACTCATACACAAGGAATATTTTATTTCCAAGATTAATACTATTATAGATAAATTAGAAACTGTGCAGCTGTCAGCTACAGTATCTCATCAGCACTCTAGATCCCCCGAGGAAAAATTCCACTCATTCTCTACCATAGGAGAGGAAGAATTGTATAAACTTGTTAAGTCACCTAAACCAACAACATGCGAGACCCTATTCCATCTAAACTATTAAAAGAGCCGCTTTCAGAAGTCATAGATCCTCTAAGCCTCTCGCAACTTGACCCCAAAGATCTAGTTAATTACAGACCGATCTCAAAGACACTAGAAAAGGCAGCATCCTCACAATTATATTCCTTTTTAGAGAAAAATGGTATCTTTGAGGATTTCCAGTCAGGATTTAGACCATATCATAGTACTGATACTGCTCTAATTAGAGTTACTAATGACCTGCTTCTACAATCGGATTGTGGTTGTATCTCATTATTATGATATTACGACACTATTGACCATAACATTCTCTTGAATAGACTAGAAAACTCTGTTGGCAGTAGTAGAAGTGCCTAAGCATGGTTCAAATCATACTTATCTGACTGCTATCAGTTTGTAGCAGTGAATGAGGACGTATCATATCGATCACAAGTGCAATATGGAGTACCTCAAGTCTCAGTACTAGGGCTGTTAGTTTTTATGCTTTATATGTTACCTTTTGGGAGATATTATTAGGACACGTGGTGTTAGTGTTCACTGTTTTGCTGATGATACTATATTTCTTCTTTGCCAGGTGAAACACCAAATTGAGAAACCGAATGCAAGTAACTAACTTCTTACTATTAAATTCTGGAAAAACAGAGGTGTTAATTATCAGACCTAAAAGCTCAGAAGTAATAATCTAGACCACTGCCTAACACTCGATGGCTGCTCTTTCAATTCTTCTTCATCAGTTAGGAACCTATGTGTGCTGTTTTTATAGCAGTCTTTCATTTGAAAGCTATGTTTCTACAATCAGTAAAACTGTGTTTTTCCATCTCAAGAACATATCTAAATTGCTCTTAACCTCAAATGCAGAAATGTTAATTCATGCGTTTATGGCCTCGCGGTTAGACCATTGTAATGCAGCAGCTAGAGTAGAGCTGGGCAATTAATCGAAAAGTAATCGAAATCGACATTCAGAACCTATAATCCATCAAATTTTTGCAGGTTGATCATTTTGTTACTTTCCCTTTAAAAACACTACCGCGTGTGGAGACCTGTGACCCCGCTCCGTTACGTTACCCTACGTTCACACCAGCTGCAACTTGCGTGAATAAATTGCGCTATTCGCACGTAGTTAGACACTAGAACTCTAGACACTAGAGTTTACTCGCTTCATTCGCGTGTCTAATTCGCTTCACAGCAAACGTGAATTTGCGTCATGGGAGGGTCTCTGTACATCACAAAGGATATGACTCCCTTGGCTACAGTGGAGCGAAGCGGATTTAAACACCTCATTAAAACTCTTGACAGAAGATATACTGTGGCTTCGCGATCACATTTTTCTAAAACTGTGCTGCCAGACATACATATATACATATATTAGTGCTGTCAAATGATTAATCGCATCCAAAA
>JAUMHP010000041.1:11382910-11406426 GCA_032361065.1 Enteromius trimaculatus | reverse complement strand
TGCTCTCTTTTCTCTTATCAGGTGTTCTCCAAACTCTTCAGGCGTTACAGGAGAACACTCAGAGCTGGTATCTTGGGAAAAGAACATATCAATAATTGGGTGCCAATAATTGCGGCCAACATGTATTGGAGAAAAAACATTTATTTGTTGTTGAGTTTTTCTCCCCATTTTTAATTGTATTATTTTAATTATATAAAATAATAATTGAATTTATTGTAATATTTGAATTTGATCAAAAGGATAAACAATACAGATTTATTTTCACAGCCACCTTCCAATGGTACCAATATCAGAGGAGGGCACCGTACATACATGTTAGAATTCTACAAAAAGGCATTGACTAATCACAGGATTTACATCAGAAACAAATAAACAGAAGTTCATTCACCTTGAAAAATAGTCCCACTTATAAACGATTTAGAAAAATGAACAGCTCAAGTAACACTCATCCTCTACACATTTCCTGAAGAATAGAAGAATTAGCATTAAAAATATGAGCTGCATGTTTCTTTTAATCCCCACTGTACCTTTTGTAAAGCATTTGTTTTTAGGATTTTCACAAAGGGACAGATGAACTGAATATATTGCCTGTGGTAAACAACAGCATTTTGTGGATAGAGCTTAAGTATCACTGAATCCAGAACATTTCTTTAATACCAGGGTATAATACCATTTCAAGAGGATTGTCCCTGTAATAAGTTCATGGCACCATTCTCTCATGACATCACATGACAGTGACAGAAAAACAATTCCAGTGTCTGGATGGCAATAAAAATCAGAGCTGTCAATCCACATGTTAAACTGTTTAGTGTATGTTAAACTGTAGTACTCATTTTGTTTTGCACTCAGTTCCAAAAAACTAAATAAAATAAATAAATGCATAATTACAAAAGTTAATTATAAAGAAAGAGCAAGTGTTATACATATTGCAATTAGTCATACAATAACATCTGGGCAACCTAAATAAAATTATACTGTAAGTGAAAGTTCACGTTTATCTGAGAATTGATCAATCATATTTTTATGTATTTTACTGTATACATTTTATAATAGTTTAATGCAATTTTTAATGCTTTTGATGCACTTTCCCCCCATGCCACTTCCTAGGTTTTACGCCATTATATATTCAGTTCTGAATTTATAGAGCTTAACAAATGACAAAAATTAGAGATTTTTTTTCAAATATGATTCTCAATAATCTGTTCACACCAAGGCAAATATTCAGTGTAAAATTTCTGCGTGATAAACACTTTATTTGAATGAATCAATGTAAATGTGTCTGGTCAAGCCACCACAAACACTCGTATGCCATCAATAATGTGTTTTTAATAATATGATTTATAAAAATGATTTTAGTCATGCTTCAAATAAGTATTAAAAGGTCTTTATAAAATTGAAAGAACATTTAAAAAAGACAGCATAAATAATGTGACGCAAACCCATATTCTAATATATTTTCCAACCTGCTGTCCAAAAAAAAAAAAGAAGAAGAAAAAGTAGTGCTTTTGGTCGCTGGTCATCAAGATCTGATAAATCAATAGTCAGTATATACACTGACCTGTTGCCAGGCATGTTCATTCAAAAAACATAATTTAAGGACAGTTTGTCAAGACAAAACTAAAAATTAAGGAAAACTTTCAATTTTGGCTTTGTGTGATGATTTTGATAATAGATAAAGTCTTCAAGGTGGAAGATTTGAGACCTTACAGACCCAGATAGATAAATACATTAGGTTAACAGTCATCTGTTTGTTTAAAAGATCTTTTTGACCTTCTTTTTGGTAAATCACATATCCCACACAGGACACCAAACTTGCATCACTGGAGCGGAATATTCGAGACCTGGAGGACGAGATCCAAACGATGAAGACAAATGGCCTTTTGCACACAGATGGCCGGGGTGAAGACTTCAAACAGATGGAAGTCTATAAGAACCACTCAAAGTTCATGAAGAACAAGGTACGAATGGACTCGCTACACAGAAGGACTGATGGAGGGATAGGTAGTGTAACAAAGGAGCTGGGACAAACAGATTCATTCGCAGCACTTTATTAAAAGACATGGTCGAATGACAGGTTGAGTCAGGAAAACAGCAATTAGCATGGTGCAGGCAAAACACAAGAACACAAGCGGGGCTGTTCATCGGCAAACAGAACCCAGTACAGGGCAAGACAGAGCAAAAATCCAAATACCAGCCAGAGGTTGGTACACAAAGAATAACAGACGGGAAACACGAGACAAAACTAGATACTAGGAGAATGCTTTGTATAGAGTCAATACTGGGTACTCAATACCCAGCAGAGAATGGAAAACAAACTGGGCTTTAAATAGATTGGATAAAGAGATAACAAAGTAACAAGGGGGAGGAGCTAATCAATTGTCATGGTAACTAAAAATGGGCAACGGAACAAAGGAACACAGAAACAATGGGAGACATACACTTTAAAATAAGAGTCTTTAAACTAAGACAGAGAAACACAGACAGGTGTAGCACAAACACAGAGTTTGTGGGCACTCCAGCTGGTGATCGGAACAGGTAGATAGATCGGTACTTCATCAGAATCAGAATCAGAAAGGGCTTTATTGCCAAGTATGCTTGCACATACAAGGAATTTGTTTTGGTGTCACAGCTATCAGTACACAGAGACAACAACAACACAACAAAGAATAAAAATCAAAAACACAATATAAACAATAATACATTTAAATAAATAAACTATGGATTGTTTGTACATGTGTCCTATGGATTAAATAGCATAAAAACTATGGTTAAAAATTATACTAAGATGAAGAATGTACTGTACTGTAGGGTGATAGAAAATAAACATTGGTTATTGCACATATTTTTATTGCACAGTGGGAGACCTATTGACTGTTCGTGGGGTAGATTGCCTGGGGAAAGAAACTATTCTTATGTCTGACTGTCCTGGTATTTGGTGCTCTGTAGTGCCGACCAGATGGCAACAGTTCAAAAAGGTCTAAGCTTGGATGTGAGAGATCCCGAGTGATTTTCTGAGTTCTTTTTCTCACTCTGGATGTGGGCAGGGCTTCACCAATAATCCTTTGAGTAGATCGAACAGTCCTCTGTAGTCTTCTAATGTCTGTTTTTGTAGCTGAGCCAAACCAAACAGTTATAGAAGGACTCAATTACGGCTAAGTAGAACTGTTTCAGCAGCTCTTGTGGCAGGTTGAATTTCCTCAGCTGGCGAAGGAAGTACAGCCTCTGCTGGGCCTTTTTGGCAATGGAGTCGATATTAGTGTCCCACTTCAGGTCCTGGGAGATGATGGTCTCCAGGAACCTGAATGACTCTACTGCTACCACAGTGATGTTCATGATGGTGAGTGAGGGGCGAGCAGGGGGGATCCTCCTGAAGTCCACTATCATCTCCACCGTTTTGAGCGTGTTGAGCTCCAGGTTGTTAAAACGGTACCAAACAGACAGCTCTTTAACCTCCTGTCTGTAAGCAGACTCGTCACCGTCCTGGATGAGGCCGATGAGTGTGGTGTCGTCTGCAAACTTCAGGAGCTTGACAGAGGGGTCTTTAGAAGTGCAGTCGTTGGTGTACAGGTAGAAGAGCAGTGGGGAGAGAACACAGCCCTGAGGAGCTTCGGTGCTGGTCATACGAGTGCTGAATGTGATTTTACCCATTCTCACTAGCTGTTGCCTGTCTGTCAGAAAGCTGGCGATTCACTGATAGACAGAGCTAGGGACAGAGAGCTGGGTCAGTTTGGTCTGCAGGAGTGGAGCTGAAGTCCACAAACAGGATCCTTATGTAAGTCCCTGGTCTGTCCAGATGTTGCAGGATGTAATGCAGTCCCATATTGACTGCATCATCCACAGACCTGTTTGCAAGCAAACTGCAGGGGTCCTGTAAGGGTCCAGTGAAGTCCTTCGGATAATCCAACACCAACCTCTCAATAGACTTCATGACCACAGATGTTAGTGCCACAGGTCTGTAGTAATTAATTCCTTTTATCCTGGGTTTCTTAGGGACTGGGATGATGGTGGAGCATTTGAAGCAGGCAGGTACTTCGCACACCTCCAGAGATCTGTTGAAGATCTGTGTGAAGATGGGGGCCAGCTGCTCAGAACAGGTTTCAGACAGGTTGGAGTCACATCGTCTGGGCCTGGTGCCTTTCTTTTTTTGTTCCTTCTGAAGACCTGGCACACATCATCTTCACTAAACTGAAGGGCAGGTATGGGGGAGAGGGGGTTTGACGGAGGTGTTAATGGTTGAGTGAAGAGATGTTCTGGGCGGGTGTGGGGTGTTAGACTAGGAGTCTCAAATCTACAGTAAAACTCATTCAGGTCTTCAGCAAGTTGTTGATTGGCCTCAGTGCTGGGGGATGGTGTCTTGAAGTTAGTGATGGTTTTCAAACCATTGCACGCTGAAGCTGGGTCGTTGGAAATAAACTGGTGTTCCAGCTTTTTAGCATAGCTCCTCTTAGCCGCTTTATTTTCCTTATTCAGTGTGTTCCTGGCCTGGTTGTACAAGACTCTGTTGCCTTTCCTGTAGGCGTCCTCTTTAGCCTGACGAAGACATTTAGAGTTTAGCTGTGAACCATGGCTTGTCATTATTAAATGTTAAGTGAGTCCTGATAGGGATGCATAAATCCTCACAGAAACTGATATATGATGTTACAGTCTCGGTGAGCTCGTCCAGATCGTTGGTGGCAGCTTCAAAAACACTCCAATCAGTGAGGTCGAAACAGGCTTGTAATGTCCGCTCTGTTTCAATGGTCCGTCTCTTTACAGTCTTTACTGCAAGTTAAGCAGATTTAAGTTTTTGCCTGTAAGTTGGTATAAGATGAACCAGGCAGTGATCAGAAAGTCCTAAAGCTAATCTGGGAACGGAGTGATATGCATCCTTAATTGTGGTGTAACAGTGATCCAAAATATTACAGGTGGGACATGTAACATGCTGTCTGTATTTTGGTAGCTCACGGGAGCGATTTGCTTTGTTAAAGTCCACGAGAATGATAGTAACAGAGTCCGGATGTTGATGCTTAGTCTCTGTGATAAGATCATCAAGTTTCTGTAAAGCTGTGCTCACGTGCGCTTGCGGAGGAATGTAAACACTCATGAGATGAACGAACAAAACTCCTGCGGCGAGTAGTTAATGAAAAGCGCTTCTAGATCTGGTCAGCACATTTTCTTTAACACTGTAATATCTGTACATTATTACATATTCGTTGTTGTAGAAGCACATCCCGCTGCCGCGCGATTTCCCCGTTGACTCAGTGTCGCGATCCGCTCTAAACAGCTGGAAGCCTGACAAATAGAATGCGCTGTCCGTTGTCGCACCATTCAGCCAGGTTTCCGTGAAGCACAGAGCAGCCGAATGAAAAAAATCTTTATTTATCCGGGAAAGCAGAAGGAGTTTGTCCGTTTTGTTGGGTAGAGAACGGAGATTAGCCATATGAATGTTCGGCAGTGCTGTTCAAAATCCGCATTTTCTGAGTTTCATAAGCGCGGCGTCACGCTTCCCCTGTCTGCACATCCTGAAACGTTTGATCAGCACCGCTGCTCCACTTACTAAAACGTTTAGCAAAACGTCCGAATAAATGAACTCTGGTGAAAAGCCGTGTGGTGTGTTCTGCCGAATGTTCAGCAGTTCATCTCTGGTAAAACTGATTGTGTTTGACAAACAAAAAACAGGAAAACCAAACAACTCCAGCCAGCCAGCAAGCCGCCACCCAACCTCTCAACCAACCTGAGACTGCAGCGCCTAGCAGAGGCTGAAGGACTACTAGGCCAACCAGCTCTCCAGCGAGGCAAGCCCGATCCCCCTCGCCGCCTCCCACCAGGAATCAACCTTCATCCCCGGCATCATCTTACACTTCCGCCCGTTCTTCCACTGGAAGATGGACAATTATTACACTGTGACAAACCCTGTCCTCAGCCGGCATCCCGTTTTCAAGGAAAGCTAACAAGCAAGATTTACTTAACACTCTGAACACTCACCTTTCAGACGCCACTCCGCCAGCCGCTACACCTTCCAGGAAACGGACCCAAAAACAGCTCACCTCTCCACACCAGCTCCACCATCCACTCTCTACCATTCCAGCCACCAGACAAATTCCTCCACCACCAACCCAGACACCACCACGCCATCGCCCACTTCCTGCCACCAACCAGCCAGCTGCTGACTTCATCCAGCCACCAGCCTCCCAGCCAGCCCGGTCAAGCAAGCACTCTCTCAGCCGCTCAACTACATCAAGCCATGGTATCGATATTGACCTTCATGCACTCCTTTCCCCATTTTTCTCCCAGCCCTGCAGATCGCCAGGTAGATTGCGGCAACTTCACCCTCATCTTAAAAAACTCCCCCTCGCATTCCTCCAGAACCCACACCTTTCCTGAATTCTGCACTGCCTTCATCCACTATACAGATATAATCCACTTAGTTTACCCCCGTAGGAGGCGCGAGTTAAATTATTATTTCGCCATTATCTCTGAGCTTGCGTCCTCCTATGGGGGTATGCACTTTTATACCTACCATAAGATGTTCTCTGATAAATCTTTGGCAAGAGTAGCCCAGTGGAACCAGCAGGTCTACTGGGGTGCTCTGGACCTAGATCTTCACAACCGTGTTTTCACCGTTGGCCCCAATTTTACCTGCGCGATCTGCAGGTCCATCACCCACTCCTCCACCGCCTGTCCCCTATCCTCCAACCTTCCTCCCTCGCCCTCCGAGAAACCCAATTCCTCCAGTTAAATTCCAAAAATCCCCTCCCTTTTTCAGCAACCCGTTCCCTGCTCTCCTATCCCTGCCAACCAAACAGTCTGCCTCAACTTTAACGCCCATAAATGTCACTGTTCATCCTGCCGTTACCTTCACGTCTGCTCCTTTTGCAGGGGGGCCCACTCTAAGCTCATCTGTTCTTCTCTAAATAAAAACACCAAAAAGTATTTATCGTCTCCCGTCAATGTTTCCATTTTGTCTGTTGAATTGTCATCCCATCCCGATCCTAACTTCTCCCTCTATCTGTTATAAGGTCTAACTAAAGGATTCCACCCCGGTGTTTCCTGTATCCCTACCCAATTTCACATCTGTCCCAACCTCCAATCTGCTACAACTGAACCTGATGCAGTGGACGCTCTAATCAAAAAAGAGTTAGACTCCACTTTTATGATCGGCCCGTTTTCCTCCCCCCCTTTCAGCATCTTTTGGGTCAGCCCAATCGGCATTGCAACCCGCAAAAACTCAGAGGCTCATCTTTGACCTCTCCTTTATGATCGGCCCGTTTTCCTCCCCCCCTTTCAGCATATTTTGGGTCAGCCCAATCGGCATTGCAACCCGCAAAAACTCAGAGGCTCATCTTTGACCTCTCCTTCCTGCAAAATTCCCATATTCCCAGCATCAACAGCCTGATTCCCCTTGAGGAATTCTCCCTGCTCTATCACAACGTCGACCAAGCCATTGAAATAATCAAAAAAGTCGGCAAAGACGCTTGGTTAGCAAAGGTCGACATTATTTCTGCCTTCAAAATTATGCCCATTTACCCTGACTTCTGGCACCTCTTCGGCATTCAATGGCGAAACCCATTTTATTTCACCGTTCACCTAACCTTTGGATGCAATTTTTTTGACATGCTCTCCAAAGCCATTGGCTGGATCCTGTCTAACAATTATCAGATCCACCACCTCATCCACCTCCTCGATCACTTCCTTGTCATCTCCCCCTCCCACACCCCTCCCGCCACAACCTATCAACAGTCCTTTAAAGTTTTCAACCAGTTAGGGATCCCAATAGCCCAGCACCTGGGTCAAATTTCTAGGCATTAACCTCGACTCCCAGAAATTCGAAGCTTCCCTCCCAAAGGAAAAATTAGACAGGATCATCATCATTTCCAATAGTTTCCTAGCCCAACCCCTCTCCATTTTGGGGCACCTGAATTTTGCCATGCACATCATTCCCCAAGGCTGACCTTTTATTTCCCACCTGCTAACACTAGCCGCTTCAGTCCCCTCCCTCAAAGACACCATCACCCTAACAGACCCCTGCCGCTGGGAAATCCAGCTATGGATTTCTTTCTTTTCTTTGTCTCGCTTTCTTTTCCGGAAATTCAGGACGCTGGCATCAGAAGCCGAACCCCTGCCGACCCCAGTACCTCCCTATGTTCCCTTAAACCACCCCCTAAGACCTTTCTTTGAGCATTTTTTAAAATCTATGCTCAATGCCGTCACCCCCAGCACCCTCCAATCCTACCTCACCGCTTGGAAAGCCTTCGAAACTTTCCATTTAAATCACAAACTCCCCTTTCCAGATTTCACCCTCCTATCTATAACTTCCTTCATATCATATCTCCATTCCCTTAGAATCCTCCAGGCCAACTCTATCAAA
This sequence comes from Enteromius trimaculatus, assembly GCA_032361065.1. NCBI lineage: Eukaryota > Metazoa > Chordata > Actinopteri > Cypriniformes > Cyprinidae > Enteromius > Enteromius trimaculatus. The sequence goes on along the minus strand of JAUMHP010000041.1, from coordinate 11,398,079 downwards.
AGGTCCCTTAGCGGAATTCAATTTTTCCATAAACTTATTTATGGGTCCCTATCCCCTGCCATCAACAACACGTAAACCACGCTCATCATTAAAGGCATGCAAAAGGAAAACCCTCCCCACCCGGACCAAAGACTCCCCTTAATGCTGGAAACCCTATCCCTATACATCTCCACCCTCCGCAGAGGTTATAGGTTCAAGCCGCTAGGGTTCGGAGTCTGCTGATTTCTCCCGGCTCGCTCCCTGGACAGCACGCCAAATTTGTTTTATTCGCTAATGAGGAAGCATGAACTCGTGAACCAAAGACCGACAAACGTGTTACTGTGAAATCTGCGTAAAAAATAGCCAGCATGAGATTCTCTGAGCAACATGAGGATCCAGATGAAAGATTACAATCAGAAAATAAAAGTTAAAGTTATTTCAGAAGAACAATAGATTAAGAAGACAAACCAATTGACCTAATTTCATGGTTACAATAAAATAAAGTTAGAAAAGAGTGTAATTGGAATTAGGATACTTTGTGAATCAGAAAGACTGAACACACTGGAAGCCTTCAGACATTAGCATCTCCTCTTCTTTTCCAAATAGTTTGAAGACATCTGGGGATTGAGGATATGAGTTTCTGGAGTTTTGGTGTTGGAATTTGGAACCATTCTTGCTTGATATAGATTTTCAGCTATTCAAGAGATTGTGGACGTCTTTGACATATTTTTTATTTAATAATACACCACATGATCTCTATAGATGATCTGGACTGCAGCAGGTCAATTCCACACACTGGTAGATCTCCCTCCTCTTTAGCCCAGAGGACACTGCGTCAATGATTTCCAACAAGAATGTCAAATTTAGACTCATCCGACTATAGAACACTTTGAAACAGTCCACTTGAAATGATTCATGGCCTACAGGATCATGTTCACATATGGCTTCCTTTTTATCATGATAGAGCTTCAGTTGGTATCTGCAGATGGCTCGGAGGATTGTGTGTAACAACAGTGGTTTCTGAAAGTATTCCTGAGCCCATTTAATATTAATGACAGAATCATGTGATGAGTGATTTCAAATCATTTGTGTTTTTAAAATGTTTTTCCTTTTCATACTTTTGTTGCCCCGTGACAACTTTTTTGAGACCTGCAGCAGGCATTTGAAATGAGCTCATTTAGTGAAAGTGTAAAAAGTTTAAACATTTGTTATGTCACGGTTTTTAGTAAATTATCTTTGTTTTAAATGTTTTCTAGTTCCATATTATGTTATGTCCCTCATGTGTTTACATGTTAATTGTATGTCTCTATGTTTCAGATTGATCTCCTGAAACAGGAAGTAGTAAAGAAAGATTCTGAGTCGATGGCACTGCAAACTAAGCTTGACACACTGAGCAATCAAAACTCTGACTGCAATAAGCACATAGATGTCCTAAAGGAATCTCTCACAGCAAAAGAACATAGATCTAATATCCTTCAGACAGAGGCAAGTATTTCCAAAGAACATGCATTTACAGACATCTGTCACACTTTTCACACCTATAAATAACAGCATTTGACTGGGATGTCCTTCAGCTTGCCCTTTAGCTGGACACCATCTCTACACTACATGGACCACTCGAATGGAACATGAAATTTAAAAGTATTTTACATTACATAAAATAGCACAAAAATAATAATAATAATTCTGACAGGACTGAGGGGAATCTCTATAGACTGCAGTGAAAATTATGTTTTCTAGTTCTGGATAAAGTGGAGAATGCATTGTTAAGAAAATGTTACCAATGATTGTTAAGATAAAGAAGGAACATAGAGTCTGAAAATGAGGTTGAATTATGGTCAAAGTACCATAATATGAAATAAGAGATTTAGATTTTTGATGTGTTTTGTTTTTCCACATCACAGTGAAGCAGCTATGTGCATAGACACAGTCTATAACTCAATGGTGTGCCTCCCAGGTCAAGAGAAACCTAATCCTCAGGTCTCACATTCTCACTGCATTTTTAATAGCCTGAAATGCTGGAACCTGACCCTGACTTTATATTGGACTTGAATATATGTATCTCCTAATATTAGCAATAAACATCCTAAAGTAGTAAACAGCTCTCTAACACTAAATTATTTACATGAAAAACAGATTTCTGGGAACCTTATGAGTCATAATTTAGAGGGGCAAAATCACAAAGAGGGCAAAGGGGACTTGTGTCAGAATCATTCAGTGACAATTGTGCTCTGGCCCGGTTCACGGCAACCATGCCTAGTGTGAGTACATCCAAAGTGACTAGCATCCAGACACACACTAGAGCCAAAACTAACTAAACTCAAACACCTGGCACCTGACAAGGAGTATTCTTTCTTTCAGGGCCTCAAAGAGAAGCATATGTACCACTCATATGTACCTAATATCTACTCTAGGTAGACCAACATGAATGAAACAAATTAAAATAAAAGGCCAAAAATTATAATAATATTAAAATAAATAAATAACTTTAAAGATTGCCATTGTTGAGTTTGAATTTCCTCTAAAGCACGATTTGCCATTAGGTGGATGCTCTACGTCTACGCCTGGAGGAGAGAGAGTCCTTCCTAAACAAGAAGATCAAGCAGACCCAGGATCTCATAGAAGAGAAGGGGACACTAAACAGTGAGATATGTGACCTGAAGGACATGTTGGAGGTCAAGGAGAAGAAGATTAACATCCTGCAGAAAAAGGTACACCAGACGTAATTGAATTGTACAAGTGAGATCACTTCAATTCAGGATTTCAGGACAACACATTTTTTCCCTCAAAAACGGTTTTACAAACTGATGCCTTATACTGTACTAAGATCAATTTATATATATAGCTTTCTTCTTTTTTTTTTTTTTGTGAAGATAAATTGCATTTTAAGCATTTTAATTCATCAGTTATGTCAGTGACTTGTTTGACTGAAATAGAGAGAGTGACTGCTCTGTAATGTGTTGAGCATGGTTCCCTGTCTGTCATTCACTAAAAGGTCTTGCCTAGAGCCCTGATTCGCTCTGCTTAAGAGAAAACGCCAATGAAAATTGGCAAGTGGTTAAACAATCCTGAGCCACTCCCCTTCATCCGGGTATAAAGAGGCGGCAGGTGCAACAACTCATCAGATTTGCTGAGGAGCCGCGAGTTTATGCCTGCTGCAACGACGAGGAAGCTGAAGCAGAAGTTGTTCTCTGTGGCACAATCAGCGGTTTCCCTGTCAATGAATCCCCTGGGTGTTTCACAAACATGGGTCTGTGGTACCCACAACATCACCAAAAGAGAAATTTCCTTGTCCTCTGGGCCTCAGCGCTCGTTGGTTCACTGTGAGCGATGCTCCGCTCTCACTCTCACCCCTAGCGCCCCCCTCTCATCATGCGCTTTCACGACAGCTCCTGTTCCCCGGAGAATGGCGACTCCACAGTCCAGCTGATTTGGAGTCGATTCGGAGAGGCTCAGGCAGATCTGTTTGTCTTGCACAAGTCCTCCCACTGCCGGCTGTATTTTTCCTGACCGAGGCTCCTCTCAGTACGGATGCACTGGCACACAGCTGGCATCAGGGTCTACACAAGTATGCGTTTCCCCCAGTGAGTACTCCATCCATCTCTACTGCCAGTCGCTCCTCTCCTTCCCTGGATAGGACCTGCCTCAGAGACAAGATAGTATGTTGTACTGTCCCACTTCGGGTCAGCCTATACTAGGGTTCCACATGTCACCTCCCGCTGGTAGGATGTGGTCTCCCTTTTCAGAAGGTCTGCTTGCACATTGTCTTGACTGTACAACAAATACAAGAGGTTGCAGCCCCTCTTGTGGAAGGTTGAAATCCCTTAAGGAAGTAGAAAATTGGTTTTTCAGGTACAACAGTTTTGGCCTCTCTGGTCCCTACGGGTATCAAAGTCAGCAAATCTGCTCTGGGGCGATGGGAGGGTTACGACCTTGCCATAACATTTGTCTGACACACGCCGCTTGTCAACATTTGTAGTGCTACAAGGTTGTAACAGTTCAGGTTGTGGTGTTTTCCATTGGACCCCAGTCTGTCGACATGACATAATTTGTAGTGACTGACAGACAGGGAACGTCTCGGTTACATATGTAACCCTCATTCCCTGATGGAGGGAACGGAGACATGTCCCTTTGCCATGACCTTGAAGCGTCGCTGAGACTCGTTCTCGGCTCCTCAGCAAATCTGATGAGTCATTGCACCTGTCGCCTCTTTATACCCGGATGAAGGGGAGTAGCTCAGGATTGTTTAACCACTTGCCAATTTTCATTGCCATTTTCTCTTAAGCAGAGCGAATCAGGGCTCTAGGCAAGACCCCAAGTCTGTTGTCACGACATAACGTCTCCGTTCCCTCCATCAGAGAACAAGGGTTACATACGTAATGAGACGTTCTGAAGACAAAATTCATGATATAGTTGACCCTTGCCTTACATGTCAGTTTACGGTGTAAAAAAAAACAAACACTTTAGACTCTACAGTTATTAAAACAACTACCTCCACTCTCCTGTATATGTGTGTATGCTTAAAAGATACAATATACTATTGAAATTAACACATTTGTAGATTAATTTCTGTGAAGTTGCCACGGCATCACACTGATATATTATTAAAAGGTGCTTGATTGGACTATTGATGCCATTTTGTTGTATATCAAACAGAAAGCATTTTTATCGTAAGAAAAAACCTCCAGGCTTCTGTGTCATCGTACCTGTTTTCGGTAGACATAGCATGCTGCGATTGCAACCATAGTAGACTCCCCAAGGAAACCAGCCAGCAGCGATCCAACACCAAGAGTGGCTCCATGTACCCTGCACAAATTGAAGCGCAGAAGGCTTTTAGTTTCAGTCTAACATATTTTATTATACAATGTGGCGCACTGAAGCACAACTAAAAAAGTGAGCTATATGCTTTTACATGAGTACAGTCGAGCACAACACACTTACCCCATGTAAGGCAGCACAATGAGACTGGTAATGAGGACAATGATGCGGAGGACAGAGCTGGGTGCAAGGACAAAGGTCTTCTTTAGGGTCATGAGCCAACCAGTCAGGTGAGCACGAATTGTCACTGAGGATTAAAAAAAAACTGGTCTCAAGCAATAATGTGGAAACGCATTTTACATGCCAGTTATTGCTATCTGTACTGTTGTATCATAAAAGTGCAATTAAATTGGATTGTACTTTCAGCTTCATTGTGGTTCTTTTGCTCTGTTTTTGTAGGCCTGGAGGCATCGTAACTGAAGCATGGCCATTCTTGACCTTTGCCTTTTCAAAAGGCATTTTCAAAGAGCAACCTAAGACCATCTGTCCAGTTGATAAAGCACTGCACATCAGACCCTGAATCATGCAGTTTTGTTTGTCATGAGAAGACCTCTGAGAATGTGCAGCTACAGAACTTTGCAGAAAGGTCCACAGATTTCCACAGAATTTGAACATGGGACATTCACAAAGTTCAGTATACACGACTGTTCAAAGTTTGGGGTCAGTAGGTTTTTTTTTTTTTTTTAAAGAAACTGACACTTTTATTCAGCAAGGACACATTCATTTAGTCGTAAGTGACAGTAGACTTTTAGAATGCTACAAATAATTCTATTTTAAAAATGCTTTTTTTGAGATAAAAAGAAAAGAAAATTACAGTTTCCATTCAAAGTAAAGTAGCACAACTTTTTGCCAGCACAAGAATAAATTACATTTTAAGATAACAAAATATACATTTTATACTGTTAAAAAGTACTGTATTTTATTGTTTTATTACTGTATTTTTATTGTATAAATAAATACAAAAAAACCTACAACGCTACGTTTTTTAAACAATAGAGCATGTCCTAGGTCTTATGTCTAATGTCTAAATATTTTTGCTATTTTGATTATGCTTTTCTCATTCCATTACAATTGTTGTAATATTATTTGTAAAAAAAAAAAACAACAAAAAAAAAACACTGTACTTAAAAATAGTAAAATACGTATACATATGTTCCCCCCAAAAACAGAATGTTTGTTTTATGTAAATTAAGTTAAAGTGTAATACCTGGAATGGGAAAGAAGGAAAAAATTCGTAATGGAGCGACACACAGCTCAGCAAAAGCATGATCTACTCCAATGATGTCCACCAGGATCTTCTCAGAAATGTGTGGAGCCCAGAACACCACAAAACAAAGCTGCACAGAGAAAGACACACTACATGAATGGAGCCATCCAAACAAAGTAAAAGTAAAGAAACAGTGTTTTTTAAAAAAAAAAAAAAAGCCTCCATTTCCATTTTTTTTTTTCCATTGGAAAATAATATAGTATGCGTGTTGAGGATCTTTAGATTTAGATCACTTATAAGAAAGCATATTATATTTACAGTTCACAGAGCTTTCAAAAAGCACTATCATTTACGCTCATAACTGTTTATATCTAGTGGAGAAACACCTTTGAAACGTGGCTAGCAGCACAGGAATAAGAAGTGTGTGCACTGATACACATGGCCAGATACGCTGGGACAAGAACACAATACTTGCTGCAACCTCTTAACATCAACAACACAAATCAACCATCAATGATACAATCAAGTCCTAAAGGTTTCCAGCTTTTACAAAGCAAAATGTTAACAGAATGCCGCTGCCTTGGTGTAATTAATTCATTCATAGCAGTGCATTTATATAACATTTAATTGAAGAGGAGAACATCTGGGCAAAACTATTTTTCGTTAGTCCTATTTACGTTAGAGATTAAACAGAAGCCTTGATATTTAAGTGACACAGACTTACATTCATGTTTCTTCCTCCATATCAACTGCAGAGAGGTGAAATTATGGCATAAAAATGATAGCTGTAGTTTAATACCATGAAGGCTTTAATCTAGGTCAGGAAGGGAAGGTCTGACCCTGTTACTGAGGCAGAGCGCATCAATTAATCATTTAGCCTGACTCTAAAAAGCACTCACAATAACAAGACACACTATCCTAATGCGCTCCTTATGGCTTTACAACTATGTGTTTAGTAGCTGAATATGGAGCCTATGGATTTTGTTCATTGCATTTTAAATTCAGGGGACAAATGGAAAAATTACAAAATGAATTATAAAGTAACAACGTGTACAGATTGAGCTAGTGTGTGTTTAAATACTATACATGTAGACCTAAATGGGAATGTAGCAACAGCACTCACATTCATAATGTATGGAACATACTTTGTTAATGGTCACAAATTAAGATTCAAACCAAATGTAGTACAGCTCCATCTACCTGCTTCGACTGCCACTCCATGTTAAATTGCTTTTTGTATTCTTTAACTGTAAATTGCTTCGGGTAAAAGAGTCTACCAAGTGAATAAATGTGGATATAAATCTCCTCCCCCTGATTGGCTAAACAAAGGATATGACCACAGCCCACGGTCATAATAAACTCCCACAGGACTTTTGAACTCGCTGAACTTCAGTAACCGCTGTTGCCAGAATACAAGTGTTGTTGATGCCATATGGAGATAGAAGAGAATGTGGATGAACTTACGGTTATAGAAAGAGCCAAACAAACAAAAGTGAAGCGCTTGATGTGGGACTTTGTCACAACTGTACCACTGTTGGCCAACTTGTTGCTTGGGTTATTCTGGAAAATAAGAACAAACACAAACAGCAGATATCAAGAAAGTGGTTCTTTTCTTCGCCAGGGTAAGTTTTGAGAATTTCAAATCTGCATATCGTTAACAAAAAAAAAAAAAAGTTGTTTAAAAAAGCAATACTCTTCAACACTAATACTATTCAGCAAGGATGCACTGAATCGATCTAAAGTGACAGTAAAACATTGGTGCTACAAAAGAAATAAAAAAATAATTAAATGAATGTTGTTTAAAAGAATTCGAATAAACTCTTTTCAAAATTGATTTTTTACTGTGCATATTTATTATGCATTTATAAATAAATATATACATGCATGTGTGTCAGTTTACACATTAAATATTTTTAAATATAAATTGTGCAAATTTAAATACATACATGCATATAAATACATGTACATTTTTTCTAAATCTGCTATATGGGTGTATATTTATATACATAATAAATATACACAGTACACACATTTTAGATGCAGTTAATCTTGATTAATCATTTGACAGCACTAGTTTTTGCTTTAGTTTTGATTAAATAAATGCAGCCTTGATGTGTACAAGACACTTCTTTCTAAAGCATCAAAATATATTACAGACCACAAGCTTTTGAATGGTAATATAGATCATTTTCATCCATAGAATTAACTACAGATGGCCAAACACCTGTGGCTAGGGAATGTCCCCTCACTTCCTGAGGAATTCCTAATTGTGGATCCTGCCGATCCTTGTTCTCAGGCCAAACATCCATAAATAACAGCACACTACTGTGCGCCTTTTTTAATTACAGTCTCTGGGACTCTGGCTGCAGCTCTGTCTCCATGAACCCACTCTATTTACATAAAATAATTGCTTAGTCATGAAGTTAAGCAAGATAACAGACACTGCAGTATTAGCAGCACACAGAAAAGGTGGAAGATATAAACTAATTGTGTCATCCCTTTAGGGTATGAGACAAAATTAGACAGTGGGGTATAAATAAAAAGCAAATAAACCACAGTGACTCCTTTTCCTAATCTTTCAGGCAGGATACTGGGAGGACAAGATGGAAAGCTGTCATTTTGACATAAGTATATATGTAGAGGATGATAGGTATTAAGCATTCAGAGAACTGTATGATTAAGGATTAAAAAAAAGTGTTAGTTTAAAGGTAAAACAACATCAACATTTACCTTGTCAAATGCCGGGTAAACAGCTCTGAGTTCAGTGAGCCATCCATACGGCATATGACCCACTGGATATGTTGCTGTGAGAACTGCAACAGCCTGGAAAACAACGGTGAGATGATGGTAATATTAAACACCCACAATTTCATGTTTATATGTTTCTATTGTAGAGGAGCTGAGTGACGGAGTTGAACATTTCTGACATCGAGGCACCAAACAACTAAACTCACAATAAAGCTTGCTTCGTCATTATAGTTACTGTATAAACCTCGTTTATTATATTTGAGGTGGGAAAAGTACAACAAATCAACCTTTTATTCTGCGTTTTCTCATTATATACACTATAATAGTATTTATTATTATTATTTTGAATGTTTTTTTATTTTTGTTTTCATTTACATTTTAGAATATGGATTTCCATCTTTATACGGTTTTTATATTATTTCAGCATTTCTTTTAATTGCATAAAACAAGCTTTTGTTTGCAAAAAAATAAAATAAAATAATAATAATAAATTCACTGGATGCATAAATTAAATAGACACTACACAAGCATGTTTTCATTTCTGTACTCTCAGCTAAAATCATAAATGTCACAATTCTTAATCAAGTGCTGCTATGTTTATACTCGATGACACCGAATTTTCAAACATACTGTATATGCTGTATCTAAATGGCTGTGACTACGGTAGCAACTCCATAATGAAAGCGACTATATTTTGATACTGTAAAGGGATGTGTATTCTTGCCATGGGACGCACTAACCTCTGTGGCAGCTGTGCTTCCTTTCAGATCACGTGACACAAACAGGTTGACGATAGGTCTGCTAATCCTCTGCGTTGCCAGGATGAGAGCCAATGGCCACCAAAAGCTTAGCATCTTTTTAATAGTGGCGTCACCCTATTACACAGAACGAGTGTCAGTATACAGCACAGCTTTAGCATTCTCACAGGCTTGATGTGGCAGAATAAGGATATATTACCACCAATAAACTGACAAGTGTAGCTGTAATAATAAACTGAGCAGGTCATTTGCATGATAAAACACCACTTAGTTGAACTTGTCTAAAGAGAGTCAATTGACATACCCCAACCTCAGGCCCACTGGATTCTGGGATGCTGTCATGAATGTTCCTGTAGTAACCCAAACCAACAATAGTGAAGCGTACCAAGGCGCCCATATACAGAGAGAGGATTGGGATCAACAAGGGCTCCACACACTCCAGGTGACTGTGGAGCAAAATAGAGACAAACACAATCTAGAAAGAGAGAGAGAGAGGGAGAGAGGGAGAGAGAGAGAGAGAGAGAGAGGCACAACCGTGTAACCTGATTACAATGACAGTGATAAATATAGCCGTTCTTGTGGCACATACACACTCTATTATTAATTCAAACCCAAATACATCATTAATAAAAAAACAAATTACACTGCGACTATGATAAGCACAGACACATAACTCATTATGTTTGCCTTCAATTATCCTTCATACATAATTACATTTATTCTCATAAACATACCAATACAGAGAAAAAGAGTGTTAGAAGACATCATAAATCAAGTTATGAATTGCTGATTTGATACCTGTGCAACAACATCAGAAATAGATGCACATCCCACCAGGAAACTGTGCTTGTGCTTCAGAAGGATTCCAGCATGAGTCCAGGCCTGAAACCACAGATAGAAGCTTACTGTCACACTGACTTACAATACAATATGATGTTTCCCTTAATGGATAGAGAGAGACAGAACAGGGTCCCTGTTACTATTCAAATCTGGGTGAATTTTAGTCCTATAGCACCATTTTCGGTACTTCGTTGATGGGAAAATTATAAAGACATTATTCAGAATGATTTTTATATTGTGAAACATGTTTAAAATGTAATTTACTTATAACGCAAAATTTTCAACAGCCATTGGTTCAGTCTTCAGTGTCACATGATCCTTCAGAAATCATTCTAAAGGTTACTAGTTTTAAACACGCTTTATATTTTTTGTGCATTCATTTTTAAGGATTATTAGAAAAATTCCCAGAGCTTCAGCGTCTTAATTTTAGTTAGGCTAATACTGTATTTTTTTTTTATGCAAATCTAAATTTGTTTACTAAAAAAAAAAATGAATACAAATCAAACAATAATTGCCAACCTCCTGCAGTGGCACATTTCATCCTCTAGGGGTCATGGACCCCTTGTTAACTGGGTCCGCTCTCTCGATACTGAACACTTTAAACTATCGGTCTCAAACTCAATTCCTGTAGGGCCGCAGCTCTGCGCAGTTTTGCTCCAACCCTAATCAAACACACTTGATCCAGCTAATCAAGATCTTTAGGTGTGATTTGGAGCTGGTTGGAGCTAAACTGTGCAGAGCTGTGGCCCTCCAGGAATTACGTTTGAGACCAACGCTTTAAACAAAACACTGCTGCGACTTAACCTCCATTGACAGGCACAGGATGTTCGCGTGGGCTGTTATTCATCCAAAGGAGCTTGATGGGTTTCCAGATCTGAATAGGCTCTAATGCCTGGCCTTACCACACACGCTTACACACACATACTCTCTGCCATCTGTGCCAGGCAGGCGAGCCAGATCTGACGGTCAGAGCAAGAACGCATTACAGCTAAATATCCATGGCTGAGACGTCACGACACATACTCACCATGGCGTCAAGTAAAGGAAAAGCAGCCAGATAGAGAAACGCCTTCCGGGTCTTACTCCCCACGGACTCATCCACATGATGCAGTTTGTTAATGATGTAATAGCCCAGATTTGTGTAGGCTAAACAAGGAAAAGTGAGAACAAGATCAGCATGCATTATAATCAATAATATAATACAACAAGATGGCTCAGCTGCCATAAAACATCAAATAATGTCACAAACATGTTTTTGTTCAAATGAGATATTTAAAGATAAGATAAACCGTTATTAGTCCCACAAGTGGGAAATTTGTTAAAAATGCAAGTTCTAAAATAATATAATAAAATATTAGAAGTTTTCATGTCTGCTATTTCTCCTGTGTTTTTTTCCCTTTTCTCAGGAATGCGTGCAGTGACGTGATCCACAGATGTATGACGCAGATCTACCAAACTCTCTGACTGCACAAACAACCAGAATATGTCTGAGACCACACTCCAGATGATGGAGAGTGTCCGTGTTATGCTAACACACCGTTACTTTTAAAAGCACATCACTATGTATGGCGGACAGGTGGTGACTTAGTGGTTAAAAATTCATGCCTTCTTCCAAGTAGGTGCTGGTTTGTATCCTATATCCCTCAGCATTACATTCTTTCTCCTTGACTCACAGCAGTAACTGCCATATGGGCACTGCGGAGCGGCTGGAAATGGCTCTGATTTCTTGCTTCACATGGCTATTTGTGTAAATGCAAATGTATCTGAGACAGAGAAACTGACATATTTAAGGTAAATAACCTTATTTTGGAATTAGCTTGTATAAATACACGGTTCCGTGATGACTGAACCATTTTTAACCACATCCCACGAACTTAAGTATTTGTAATTTGGTAAATATGGGTGGTGGAACTTATTTCCCGCTGAGTAGGAGTGCAGTATTTTGCACAATTTGTTTAATGACAGTATAATCATAGAGGGCGAACAAAAACCTGAAAATAAATGGCAAGCTACCCCTGAGAGTGTGAATAGTTAGTTTGAAAGACACCTCTCCATTTAACACAGAACAGGCATGTAGTAACCTGGCAAAAAAGCTCTTCCGTCAACACAGCAGATACAGATTCTGTGTTTAGAATAAAATGTCTTTTTTTCCCAGAGAATGGATGCAGCTGCGGAGATGAGTGAGGTTTGAGCGATTCAGACCACTTGAGCTAAAAGGAGGTCCTTCTCTAGTCATAACATTGCTTACTAATGCTACCACGCGCTTGTTTGGAAAAGTGCAAAACAATGCGGCGTTCCCGGTGCTTTTTATACAAACTAGTCATGCAAGACCAGAGGCAGTGTGAGGAAATAAGAAACCGGCAGACTGACCAATAAGAGTGTGGAAAATGATAGCCACGGTTCCTGCAGCGACCATACAGAGGACTGCCTTGGTTCGGTCCCGTTTGCTGTTGACAAACACCAGCCCTACGTTCTTGAAATCGCTCATAGGGCCAGTGAAGAACTTCATGAGGGAGTAGGCCAGACCATAGCTGGCCAGCATTTCTACCGCATCCTCTTTAACAGTCGCAATACCCCTGTTCAGAGCCTGTGGAGAAAGAGAGAAATGACAAAAACTCAAATGCCTGAAGAAAAAATAACCTAGTCTAAAACTACATAAATCTTTAAAAAATTAAAATGAATTAGTCCACTTAATCTAGATGCAGGTTTGTCTAAAGCATAATCTAATTCCTGATGTTGAGGGTTGGATTGAAAGCGTGATAGGACAAACTATCACTCCTCATGCGATTCCTACACAAAGAGGGTTTTATTCCCAAGATATACAATACTACCCTGTATCAACTGACTAAATGCAGCACCAGTTTGCTATATTGGACCACTTACCCGGAATTTACCCTTAAAAAGAGTGTCTTTTAAAGGCACGTGTGTGTAAGAATACAAACTTCACAATGTCACAATCCACCATGTGTCAGATCTTTGAACCTGTTTAAGCAACAGTGTCAAGCATAAAAAAGACGACTTGTTATGAAATTATATATTCGTGGACCTTTCTTGAGAGAACCTGTAAACTGATCAGAAATAAGAGCCACTGTAACCTTGAATAATGTTGAGCTACAGTAAAAACAATCTCAATTATGACTAACTGAATTACGAACAGTTTTACAGCTTTATAGTCACATGCTAGGGTATATATACACACTTCAGCACATGAGAAGGTGATATGACAATGTGTCAGATGTCAAGCCTGTTGGAAAATGCTGAGATGCAGTTCTTGCTCTACGGCTGTGGGTGTTATTGCACTACTAATGAATAAACTTTTCTGCCCCGTCCTTGACTCTAACGTAGTGGCACGCTTCTGTAATACGTATGTTTAAATCTTAAGATTTCATTTGGATGATAGTTGATAGAAAGCAACAAGACCTGTTATATAACAGATAAAGTTAAAAGGATGTGTGAATGGAGGGTTCTTCTCCTTATCTGCTGCCTTCTTCTGACTCCGACTCTTTGTCTGCCATTTCATCTTCAACGCCTAAGAACAATGTGCAGTGAGATAATGATTGTCTGTTACTGCGAGCAGACAGGCTCTTAGGGTTCCTGCTCACATTTCTTCTGTCTGCCATTAACGTTTCTGAAATTTTTTTATTTGCAATTCAATAAATAAATAAATAAATAAATAAATAAATAAATTTTTTTTTAGATACAAAGTTTAAAAAAAAAAAAAAATCAACTAAATGCTTCAGCGCAGTAATTTGTGTCCATTAAATCGATTCGGATTTCAAATATCCTAATTTTAATCGAAACTATCTATAATTTGTCACTTTAAGAACTGAGGGATTGCATCAGCAATTTAAATTTCCTCAACTGCAACAGTTGAATCTATTTATTTTATTATTATAAAAAATTGGTATTGAATTTTATGGGCAATACCAATACTGATATTTTGGTCACACTTTAGTATAAAAGGACTAATTATCTATTTCCATGACTATTAATAAGCTGTTTATCACAAGGTATTGAACATATATTTTAGATGACCATATTCTACATCCCTAATCCTAACTAACACCTAAACTTAATAACTACCTTAGAAACTATTAATAAGCAGCAATTTAGTAGCTTTTAGTGTAAACGTCATAATTAATGGTTTCTTAGCGGCTAAAATTGGAACTTAAAGTGTGACCGATATTTTTGTCCAAGTTTTGAATAACAAATATTTAAAACAGGTCTGAAAGTTTTGTTTCGGCTTTTAACACACACCAAAAAAAAAAAGACAAAAAATATTTGGATTAATAACATGTACTGGAGTTACACATTTAATGCTGTAGAATTAATTATTTGATTTTTTTTAAAAAGTTGCATAAATTATTCAAGGAATATTGTTATAGAACGGTTTTACATTTTTTTATTCCCCTCAACATTACAGAACCGATACCGATTTAACTGAAAAGGTGAATATCGGAAAACATCCTTGGTCAAACACACTACCAGTCTTTCTCTAAATGTTCATTTTAGTTTAACGTGACAATAAATGTGTCTTTATAGCCGGTCCATTTCAGATATTCAACGGCTGTTATAGAAACTGCTGTAAGCGCACAACATTCGTTAATGGTTGACAAAAACAAGGCCAGTTCACGCAGGTGTGAGAACAAAAATCAGCCCATCCAAAAGTGCACATTCATCTCAGTCAGATTGCTTTTGCATTGTTCAGTGTGACACATGTTATTGGATGCGCTGTATGGCCAGCTGTTGACGAACACACAGCTGATCGGCTCATGTTGTTTGTGATGATGCCTTGTTTACCAAGGGCCGCCGTTCCACC
>JAUMHP010000041.1:11338951-11358547 GCA_032361065.1 Enteromius trimaculatus | reverse complement strand
AAGTCTAGTTATCATTTTATATCAGTAAGTCTTGAGGGATATGTCCGGAGATATGTTAATAGATTCTAACTATAATTAGCATGAAATAAATGTATTTAAAATCTTTTTTAAAACCTGATTTCTTTTTATAGCAGCTGGTTCGTTATTTTAATTCTGTTAAGAAACATTTGTTCTGATGATACCGCCAGATTACAAATTGGATTACAAAATGTCTATATGGTATAAAAAGACCAGGAGAGTTAAAATTGCCTTTGTTTATATTGTTCTTGAACATTTCGGTGGCTAATGTTTTGACACCTTTGTTCACATTCAGAACTAACTGGTAAACAACATTATGTGCAAGACTAGCTCAATAATTAGCCATCAATCTCTTATATAAGAAAAGCCTTGCCATGTCATGCCAAGTATAATTATTGTACTCACAGAGAAGTGGCAATAATAGTTACAGCCTGGTGCCCTGACAATACAAGGCACTGGCCGATAATATTGATTTCATTTAGCCAAAGGACTTCCTGGAATGTACATTTACATGCCAGCAATCCACATTTATCCATTAGTTGCACAGCAGGCTAGTTCTCTCATGTCACCGCTGCGGTTACATACAGTAGAGGAGGTAAGAAGAGGTTTTTTTTCAATACTTTAAAAAAAAAAAAAGGACTATGCTGGAGTGATCATATGAAGAAATTGGTGGCAAATTTGTAAAATGCAATTTATGTTGATTGAATACTGTTTGTCTTGTTTCAATAACATCCTAGCTTTTCATGTTTGTCTGCCGGGAGTTTATATGGTGTTAAGCTAGTGGTCTGATGTGTGGGTTGAGGGGTAGTTTCTGCATAGTTGATTGAAGGAGTTGGATATGGACAACAATATCGATAATAATAGCGGGACTGATATGGTAGATGTGGTGACATGCTACAACTAGCTGGTTTACACAACAGAACCTGCTTTGTCACAAGGATCAGAATTATTCATCAGTTTATTTAGAGCACTTATAGTGTTTTTTTATGTAACTGATTTACATATGCAGCTGCAAATATGTAGTTATGCTGTGCAGTATCCTGAATATTGCAGTATGTGTTATTAAAAGTAACAGTAAACAGTTAAACCAAAAACTAACATTTTGTCATTGTGTGGTAACCTTTATGTCATTCCAGACCTGAAGGTTACTATGACTTCCTTTCCCTCTGTGTTTGTCCATATAATGGAAGTCTTCACTGAAAGTGAATTTGGCCCCCACTTTTTATTATTTGGACAAAAACAGTTGAGTTTTAGAACAATGTGACTGAGTAAATTATGGGTCAACTATTCATTTAAATAATTTGTATATTGAGTGTTGTTGTCAACAGTATTTTGATAGTAATATGAGTAAGGTGTATGAACTGTACATTAGGGTCAGTTGTATGTTGTATTAAATAATGCTTTGGTAAGCAGTATGTTGTTTTGCTGAGAGGGTCTGTCTGCTCACTGGAGCAACAGCCCTGTTATATAATCTATCCAATCGGCAGCTTCCTCTCTGTACCAGGCCCTGCAGCCATGCTCATTTCAGCTCAGACCAGAGATACATTCATAACTGTAGCAGACTTCAAAAATGGATGTGTATTATTTAGGATTGTATGGTTCTTATTGGTGTTCAAGCGTGTGCTGAGGCATTTTAGCCTATATCAGCAACCTGCAAATAATTAGTTAGAAAAGGATTAAAAAAGCTTTAATATCTTGATGTTTGAGGCTCCGAGGTTTGTGTTAGTGCATAGGATTTTCACATATCTGATACAAAGTTATTATGTTTCTTTTGTTTTGAATTCCTAAACTTATCACGATGACATCATCAGCATCCATATGTTCTAACGACATTCTCTTTGAACGTCGTTCAGACGCTTCTTCAACCTATTGCGCACTTGTTGGAGGCAGGAGCCTAATCATTATTCTTCTCGTTTGCTCTTTGCAGTCGGGTGGGGTTCTATGTGAGCACCTTCCAGAACGTCTCCAGCCTGGAAGCCCGATTCCACAGGGAGATCTCTTTTGTGAGTTGGTTTAATTTCTAAAGCTCTTCAAGCTGTTAAACATGATTTTCCTCCTAAAAGTCACAAACAATGAACAGGGCGCTCGAAAAACACAAAGCACATGTTCCTCCTTGTGAGTCATACTTGTTTCTAGATACGTAGTGAGTAACCTTTGATTGACATCCTAGGAATAGTTCCTGCTGTATGAGGGTTTACAGAGCAGTCACAGGCTACTGTGTTTTCAAGAGTGGTTTATGACAAAATGTACAGTTTTACACAGTAAGGTTAGAAGCTTTGTTTCTGATCCATGCAATCAGTCTGAAAAAAGCTCTCATGCTTCGCCTGAAATTTAATTTTCTATTCAAGCTGCTAGTTGTGCTGTTGCTATTACTCATGAAAGACAGATAACGGTGTGTGTGTGTTTTTTCTAAACTACAGAAGAGACACTAATGAACGATTAAGTGGTATTTATAGGGCTATTTAACTCTTTAACAATGCAGTGTGGGAAAGCAACTGCCTGCTCTACATTTAACCAAAAGATAATTAAATCGGCTTTGAATACTGTACATTGCTCTTTATCTTATTTCCTAGTCTTTGTTTTTCTATTGTTAAGAGACATTAATCAGTGCTTATTGTTTGCTTCCTTCTGTCATTTTGGGTCCACACTAAAAGTTATTGGGTTATAATGTTTTAACTCCACATTGGTAGATTATGTATATTATTAGACACAGCATCAGTGGGCATCAGTTAAAGTCTTTTTGGCAGAAGGAGTAAACAATGCAGCTCAGCACAGAAACTACTGCAAAGGTCTGCTCTATTTGTGTCAATGTGATCAGTATAGAGGTCAATGCATCACTCTGTTGAAGAATGCATTACTACTTTTATTAAAGGTATGAAAACAAATTGTTTTAGTTTATTTCATATTTAGAAAAACCTCAGTCATTTGAGCAATCATTTTCTTGTGCAGGTGATGCTGAATTATTATAATGAATGTATAATGAATATTATTCATATAATGAATTATGGCTTGCATATTATCGTTTTATTGTTGTGTGATCAAGTATATGCCAATAAAAAGGAATGAAAATTTAAATTTGATCAGACACAACAGCATATTCAGTAGTACCACGATACCTGAATGACAATATTTATTGCCTAAGGCAAGTAATTGTGCTTGAGTTCTTTTAATAATTATCTTTCTCACATTTCTTTCTTTCCTTGTGTTTTGAATACAGCTCTGTCATAAGCTGTATGAAGTGATGAATAAGCTCGCTGAACAGCACTCAGACAAAATGTTCACGATTCAGGGAGCACCCAGGTAAGGAACAGCCTTTAACCTTCATTAACCTTCCAGCATAGAATGCACTTTATCACCGATGTTTGTAGACAAAGATTGAGAAATTGTCAAGTTATAATAAAAAATGATAAGAGGACAATATTATTTCCTTAATTCTGGCTTTCAATTAAACATTTAAATTGTTTGTTCGTGTTCTTCCCATTGCAGAGTAAAGCGGTAAGTGGAATAAGACACTGTAGACACTGGAGGTTTACTGTTCTTAGTTTAGAAAAGAAAAGACCTTGTTTTTTGTGAATAAACACCTAGTAAATAAATGTCCTGTGCACAAAATTGGTTTGTAGTGCAGTGGACCCCCATAGTTCAACAACACTGTGTTTGAAGCAAATGATTGTAGTCTAGTGTAGTGTTCTGTTGGTCCGGTAAGTCATGGTTAATCATTCTTCAAATGTTTCTCTCTTGCTTGCAATTTATGAAATAACCCATTGTTATATAAGTGTTATTTTAGTGATTCTTAAATTTGTCCTACATTAAAGGCAACATGTCCTCCAACTAATACGCCCATATAGGTTGTTTGTACAAAGCAACGAAATACGACCCCCATCAGAGCGTATACTACAATTGTGCCCCTATCTGCAACAGGGCATTTGCATATTAATGTTTTGTACTATTTTATCTCCCGTGTGACTCAGGGTTGGTGTAGCTCAGGTTGATGGTGGGTTCGAACCCAGAGAATGCATGTGCTCATAAAAACCTATAAATCATGATTTTGCACAATTTTTGTAACGGGTTGGTTTAGGGGTGGGTTAGTGTGGTAATTCTTACAAATGACACCTACTAAAATATCTTTTAATCACTTTGAGATCAGTGTGAAAACTCCACTCACTGATTTTGATTGGTAATCACAGTTATACATTATTTCATGATGGCAGACGCAATACAACACTGTCATTATTTTTACGCCCACTAGAGGGCGCGTATCTTTAAACTGTAAATATGGCTCATAATAAGGTGCTTGCACAAACAACCAATAGGGTCGTTTTTTGTTGGAGGACAGTCTCATTGAAAGTGCATCATTACATCCAAATATAACTTCAAAGTGAAAAGCAGGTGATAAGCAGAGCTCAATGTGATAAATTTAACAGTATTTGGACACAATATAAACTGTGATAAAGTAAGACCATCTCTTAAATAGATCAGACATGTTGTTTGTAAGCTGCCCTTTATAGAAATGTCTACCAAGAGCTCTGATCTAGTGAAAATAATATATTCATAATAAAAGAATCTATAATGAGCTGTCAAGACATTAGTTTGTGTGTCATTTTTATTGACAGTGACTCAGGGCCCCTGCGATTAGCCAGGACTCCCACCCCACCTGATGATGAGAGCCCCGACAGCAGCCCAGCTGCCAGCCCCAACCACACACTAAGGCCTACATCTCCTGGCCCACCTCGACCCAAATCACCTTCACATGTAAGACTGAAACCCCTCCAAGTACAGCAGCTTTCAGAATAAAGATTCAAGTAGTTAGGGCATTTGATTTGTAAGGTTCGAAGGCACACATGGTATCTCTTTATATCAGCTCAAGATGGGACCTCCAAAACCACCTCCTCCAAAAGTTACTCCAACCAAGGAGCTCCAACAAGAGCAGATAATCGACCTGTTCGATGGAGGTTTTCCAGAGATCAGTGTTACATCACCACAGGTAAATGAGCATTCACTTGCTTTACTGGCAGTATGAAAAAAGAAAATACCTGCTAGAATAAAATAGTTTACTTGTGCAGAATTTGATCTTATTTAATAATCCGTTCATTTTATTTTTATGCTGTTACTTTAGCCAAACGAGAAACCCGGAGAATCTCTCCTGGACTTGGATTTTGATCCTTTCAAGCCTGATGAGAGTACACCTATTGGGCAGACCCAGTCACCCATATCTCAGGTCTTTATACAGATTCTGCTTATTCTGTTTAAAATAAAGGACAGTGACGGGTCAAATAAACATTTGCACGACTTAGCAATCATTCTATTTCTTGCATATTTTTTCTTACAGACACTACCTTGGGATCTTTGGACGGTAATCTGCTTTCTTTGTCTGTACTCTTTTGATCTTTGACAGAAGCCTGTCTCCTATTCTGATGTCAAAAATGTGCCCTATATTTGTAGTCTTTTAAAACAATAAATTTGCACTGGCATGAAATGTGAAGATATCACCATAATTACAGCTTACAGACATTCCTGCCGAGCATTAATTTGACAGCAAATACCTCTGATATCTCTGTTCATTTTTAGGGAAATGCTGCACAGCCTTCACAGCCTGTAAGTAATGACTGTCTTAGTAGAAAGCAATTGCTAATGTAATTAAAGTTCATGGCAGATTTAACCTCCAGCTTTCAAGACTTGAAAATGGCATATAACTTCTTAAATGATAATTCATTTATTTATGTTACAAATTAGAAACCCCATTGCTCCAGTGTGATATTGCCAACTCAGTCTCATTCCTTTGGATGCATCTTAGTTTAAAAAAAAGTGCTGAACTTACGAAAATGACAAAATAAACATGTCCCTGCCACGAATAAATACCGTGTGACTGTGTAGGATATTGCACTGCTGTTTACACATATTCATGTACCATGGATGAATATCATTAAAAAAAAATATTACTACTTAAATATGTCTTCTTTTGCCCCCCTGTCCCCTCCTCCCCCATCAGGGGAAACCTATTTGGACAGTAACCACTAGTTATCCTTCTTTCCTTAATCAGGCGGCAGATGCTGGCTTCACTGCCAACTGGGCAGCTGACTTTGGCTCTCCTGCCACTACGGGTACAGAGGAATCTGAAAATGCTCAACCTGCAGTGGATGGGCAGGGATGGCCACCTGCTGAAGCTTGGCCTACAGAGGCAGCATCACAGCCTCAAGGAGAGGCAGCCACAGATGAGGTTAGAGCCTGGAGTCCGGAAAACTATCCTGAGCCAAACCCAGACTGTGATCCCTGTGCTGTGGGGGGTGACGAGGCCAAGGAACAGCATCCAGGACAGGGGAAAGACAGTGTAGAGGAGGGTCAGACAGACTGGGCTAAAAATCAAATGGAATGGGCAGAAGAAAAGGCAGGTTGCGGGTCAGAGGAGAGAGATACAGAGGAGACAGTGGGCTTGCAACCAATGCCTGGAATCATATTTACCAATGAGTTTGGTCAGGAGATTCAGGATACCACGGAGGGCATAGGGGGAGATAGTTCCAGATGGGGCCTGTCTAGCCAGATCGATCTAGATGGATCCGGGTCAGAGTACGAGACTGCTGAAGAATGGGGTGATGTCCAGGGACAAAATGGTGGGTGGGTGAGTGCAGATGACGAGCTTGAATGTGCCGAGAATGAGAATCCAGTTGTGGCACCAGAACAAGGCACTCTGGCCCAAGAGTGCTTTGCAGACTGGGGCACGGCTGATGGTGTCCCTGAGCAGATTACCACTGCCAGCTCTCTCAGCGATGCATTTGCAGCCAACTGGGATCAGCCTGAAGCAACACCATGTGTCTCAGAGCTTGAAAATGAAAGCTTGGATGAGCCGCTTTCAGACCCAGCCAAAGCAGGAGCAAATACACCTCATGATGTTCTTGAAACTACTCCAAGTTCAGACCCATTTGACACTGAAGGTAATGATCCATTTGGTACAGGGGATGATCCTTTTGCAGAAACAGGGGATGACCCATTTGGGAATGGAAACGATCCATTTGCCAACCCGGACCAAGATCCCAGTGGCTTTTCTGGGAGTGATCCCTTTGCTACTACAGGCAGCAGTCTTTTTGGTACTGAAGAGTTGTCAACGGAAAGTCCAAAATGTGGGTTTCAGTCCGATCCGTTTGCAGAGACCCAGCCAGGAGGCGAAGGACAGTGGGCAGCGGACCCCTTTGCCACTGAATCAACATCAGACCCTTTTGCTACTGAGGTCACATCTGACCCATTTGCCAATGAAAGCAGTGGGGACCCATTTGCCAGTGAGAACAGCCAGGGGTGGGCAGGGGGTTGGGAACCCACTGGGACAAAGGAGACGGGTGGAGAAGAAAAAGACTCTGATATCTTTGATGACAAAACTGGACATGCCAATGGGTTTGCCCCGTGGGCAGCTTTCCCTGCACCAGCTGCAGACTCTGAGAACTCCAGTAAAGGCTCCTGGCAGGAGGTGAGTGATAGCAGTGGCTTCTTCTCTTCTGATGGCCAAGGAAACTTTACAGCAGGCTGGCCAGGTGAGGCTGTTGCATCTCAAGACCCCTTTACCTCCTTCCCTGGGCAACAAGACACCTCTAATCCTAAAAGTACCATTGCAGAGGACCAGGTCTGTCATAAAGAGCCAGAGAACTCAGACCTGTCTGAAGACGAAGTTGCAAACCGGAGATATGGAAAGTTATACCAAGAAATAGATACAGAGCTGGAAGAGGTACCTGACTTCCTCCCACTCTGCTTAGCTTAGAGTAGAGTAGACTACAGCAAGAATACTCCCCTCCTTTCCTGCCTGCAGATGAAATATTATTTTCCTGCTACAAAACCCTTTGGACCCTGGACCCCCTCCCACAGACCACAGTCCCGAGACCTGTTCTCCTCTCTCTCCTTTGCCTGCTTTCATAGTTTGTTGGTTTTGCTAAATTCAAGTAGAATTTACAGTCCTCTAGGTTTGAGCAATTACAATACATGTCTTTGAGGTTATACATGCTAATTACTCATTTAATTCGGTTTAGGTGTCCAACAAGGCTTTTAACGGATTTTCTAAGGTAAATAGGAATGTAGAAATTTTAAGTTTAATCTAACCTTTCAGTAGATTTAAAGAGATTTCATGATGTCATTATGAACTACTGTCAAAGTGGCCAAACACAACAGCCACATTATCCAAAGTGATTGTGTTAGCATTATAGTGTTTAGCAATGTTTAGAATTGGTGGTTATATCTTTAAGAAAGATACAAATTAAATAATGGATCTCGCTATTTGAAACGCTATTTAACCCCCAGGGAGTTTATAAATGATTTCTGATAATGTTACAAATAAAATTATTTTTGTAAATGACAAATTTTACAATGAATATGCAGAAACCCGCTGTTAAAAATAACTGTGGCCTAGGTTTAATATACCTAATGCTGTTTCCTATCGAATGCTATAATGATCCCTACTAATTCGCCTTTCCTAAATGATCCATTAAACCATTTTTCACAGGAATTACTTTGAAGAAAATAATTTCCAGTCTTACCTAGTTGATTGTTTTAGGTTTCATACAAGTACATTTAATTCGCTTAACTCTACTTTTTTATTCTCTGTTACATTTTTAGGATGCAACATTCCCAACATTTGCAGCTGACTTTGATAAGATGGTGAGTTGATAGTCTTTTGGTTGTAAAGATTTGCACTAATGCTCCGTACTATCCTTGAAAAAAAAAAAAACATACTTAAAAAGTGTCAATGGGCATGTATTTATTTCCATAATTTTTTCTTTGTAATCGTTTTTTTGAGCTAGTTTTTCCTCTTTTTATTTTTGTAGGAAAATTCGAATTTTTATCAAGCCAATAATTTAGTTTTCATGCTCTCCCATGATTTTCGTGCCTCAAATTCACGCTGGACTGACTGTATAACTACTGTTGCAAAGTATAGATCATTCAAAGTAGTTTTAAACTCATGGTTTTTATACTGGTCAAGTAGTGAAGGTGTCATTGGACGGCCTTTCTGAATGTTGTCTTATAAATGTACACAAAGTCTGAGGCTGAGGCCCCAGAGGGTGATGTAGCTGAAGGAGAAGGTGAAGCAGCCCCAGCCTCAGTACCTGAGGGTGGAGAGGGTCCTGTCACCACTCCCCCTTCAGACACACAACCAGAAGAGATCACGGCTTCAAGCCCCCCTGCAGAGATGGCCACAGTGAGTGACAAAGAGTCATCATCATCACCATCGTCATCGTCATCAACAACATTTTTACATCAGTGCTTTCCATCATTATTGTGATAACACTCATCGCAACAGCTTCATCCTCATCATAGTTGTCATGATCGTCATCTTAATTAACATCAGTCTGTTGGTATTATTTTTATCTTTTTCATCATCCATATTTTAAGAATTTTTCATCATAATCATTCTCCATCAGTGCATAAAACTTTATTAATGCCCTTGCTGCCATGATATGATCATCAAGTTATGTTTTTGGCTACATATACAGTACATGTATTCCCTCACATCACACTGATCAGAAATGAGCTGTAGCCATTGATCATATCTGTGTACTCTTGTTTATAAAGACCACTGTGGAGTCTCCAGTGTCTGCTGAGACTGAGGCAGCTGAGCAGGCTGAGGTATGTACCTCTGAAAAATAATTCAAAACACAGTGCCTGCATGTTGGCCATTTTGTATTTTAATAAACCCATATATTTTGGAACCCATAAGTTCTATTTAAAATATATTTGATTTGTTTAACATTTGTTTACTGTTTTAATTTTTTTAATTATTGATCTAAGTGTGCATAAATGTAGTTGTTTTATATACATATATGTATTGTTGACATGTAAATCTTTCCATAACACAAAATTGCATACACTACCGGTGCAAGTTCTTTTTTTTTCTTTTTTTTTTGTAAATTATTATTGTGGAGGTAAATGTTGAATGTGTTAAAATGGTATACTAATTATTATACATTTTTTATTTCTTTTTAATTTACACATCTTTTTGGGATCAGTTTTAAGTGTTGGTTTTATTTTGCATTAGCAATAATAGAATGTCAGAAGAAATGGGGATCTTAAAATAGGATTTTATTGTTGATAAAAAAAAAGTCTCAACCATTCTTTAGCCTCCAGTTGAGGACATAGAAAAGGAGCAACCCAGTGAAGAAGCCCCGGTAACTATAACTTATGTCTAATAAACTGCATAAGAGAAGACTGCACTGCAGCACTGTCAAATATGTTCTTGATTAGGTACTGTATCTACTTTAACAAATCCTTGTTCTCTGTAGAAACTGCCTGCAATGTCTCCAAATGAATTATGTATGAGATGCAAGATGTGATAGGAAAACAGGTGGTGTTATTTGGAAGTATAACAGAAATTGGCGATAGCATGAATATTTTTGTATTTGCATGTAGGAATCTGCTTCCATCCAAGAAACACAGAAGGAGTCACCTACAGAGGAGGCTCTGGTAATTTCACTTCTATAACTTAATCATTTCACTGCCTGCCAATTATGAAATTATGAATACAGCTTTTTTATGATTAGCTTCACTTTTAAGCTTTTAAACATGTTTTTACTGGTTCAACAGTATCAGAGATGTTTATAAGCATCCAGGCTCTGATACAGATGAGTAGTAATGGTTATGAAGGGAAGCCAGATACAGACAAGACCAGAGACAGATTTGTTGAATAATCATTGCAGTATGTGTCATTACTAATTTAATTAAATGAATGTAAAGACGCTGACAATCACATTTCTTTGTGTGTAGGACACTATTGAGGATAAAGAGTCTCCCATTGAAGAGACTCCGGTAACTATTTAAGTCTTAACAGATCAATTTTTTTTTTTCATGCTATTATTTCAACATTGCTGTCTAAATATTTACTGTATTTTTATTTATTTATGTATATATTTCATGAAGCCATATGAAAATACATGTTTTATTCAAAATCTGATATTGTCAGATATTTTCTGACTACCTAGTTGGGTTCCCTTTTAATTTACATTCTTATTGAGTGTTGTGGAATACCTTGTAACATAGAATATTATATAATATTTAGATATTATATAGTGTCTCAGTCTGATATTAAATCATCATCTGGCTTCATATGAAATATGGTGCGGTTACCAAACTGATGCACTGGGACAGGACGGTAGCCACACATGTTGTCATTTAGCCTTGCATAATGCTTTTTTGTATTAATCAAAACCTGTAACCCATCTTTTTGTTTGTGTATGTATTATTTTACAGTTTTTTGAGGGTACAATGTGCAGTTGCAACACTTGGCAGCACAACACCAAACTCTATCCAGCTCTGTCATTATATACATTTCTCGTTCCAATCACTAAACTTTGTTTTTAGATCCAGTAATAATTAGAGGTCTAATGCTGCCACAGTTTCTGCTATTTCTGATTGTACCTTTCAGACTTTTCAAGTTTCATTTCATGTTTTATTCCCTGGTCTTTTCTGTTTTGATCCACGTATGGTTGCATACACTTAAGTTCATTAAACAGAGATGAAGTTATAACCCGACAATTTCCTTGCTTACTGAACCTTTAAATAGAGACTTAACTGATAACTATTATTAACCCTCTAATCACCATTTTTGGTTTCCATGGTGACTCCATTCTTACATCACCGTAACGGGCAGTAATTTAACATTCTCTTATTTTAAGCTCAAAGCAAGTGGAGCATAAATGTTCAGGTGTGAAGATAATCTGTGCATCTATGTTTACTTGTATCTCTATTCAGCAGTTTCTTAATTGGTTTATTTATTTATATACTTGCTGACAGGTCAAAAATCTGTTCCCCTTTTTAAACTTATTTTGGGATGGTGGATGAAAATTTGACGACTTCTTCATATGTATATTGAGATCATACGGTCACTATGATCTGAGGAATGCTCACCCATACTGCTTCATCCAGTAGGCAGTGAATCATGACCCCCTCTTCCTTCATGCCGTCTGTTGCACATTTACCCTAACCAAAGTACTTGACTTTTGGTCAAACTCAAGTCTGTTTTTTGAGAACTGACTTGCCATTCCACATCAGGGACAGTCTTAACCTCAGGAGTTAAACTGGTCCCTGCACCCCTCATTGTGACACTCTGAGTGCTCCCCTCCGTGGTGCTGTAAACCAATCCATCCACATGAGTGGCTTGTGTTGAGTGTTCAAACACTGGCTCTCACTCCTGAGCACCTCTTCCAGACTATAGATGCCAAACCAGAGGAAGAGGCCAGTTCACTAGAAGCCAAACCAGGAGATGAACCAGATAATGTTGAGCCCATACCAACAGAGGAACCAGATAAGGTTGACACCCAACCAGGAGAAGTTCCTGATAATATTGAGCCCAAACCAGGAGATGCTCCTGATAATGTTGAGCCCCAACCAGGGGATGAAACCAGTAAGGAGGGTGCTGCAAACAATGGGAAAGAAGAGGTAGATATTCACATGTGATTCTGCACTTTGGTATGCAGCCCACTTTGGTATGCAAGACCCTGGTTTCTGAATGTAACCATTCTGGACTGTAAAAAAAAAACGGTTTTGTTGGGTTTTTATTTTGGGACTCAATGAGTGAAATGTCATTTAGAAGGGGTTAATGTTAGTCACTAAAAATACAATTGTTTATGGTTTGTTCACAAAACATTGACTAATGTCAACAGATACAGCTTTTGGTTTAAAAAAAATGTATTAGTAAATGTCAAGGTTAATGCCGTACAAGTACTGTTTACATTTAGTTAATGTTGGCTAAAGTATTGTAGTTAACAATTGAAACCTTATTGTAAAGTGTTACCCATCTTTCTTTTTTTTTTTTAGTTGTTTTTTATTTATTATATTTTTTTAGTATGTATTATGTATGTGTGGTCTGTTTCATGTGTATTATGCAGTTGTTTCAAGCTACTTGTCAAATGTATACTTGCGTACCTTACCTTTAGGTTTCTGCAGCTTGTGTTGCATGTTGAGTGATGCTGATTCTTTGCCTCATCTCAGGAAAAGATGCCTATCCCTTCTGTTGTTATTGAGCCTGCCTCTAGTAATGAGGGTGATGATGACCGTGATGGTGATATCACATCTCCAATAGCAACCAGTGGCAATGGGGTGATCACAGACTGCCAGACAACCAAAGACATGTCCTCTGGAATGCCTCATGGATACCTTTTTAAGGTAAGCAAACACCATTTTAGAAAAATATAAAGTCATACATTTATAATTGCTTGCTGATTGCACATTATTCTGCTAATAAGAACCATGCCCAAAACACAATAGAAAATGTAGTGGATTTAATGGTTATAATGGGGATTGTATTGGTTTTAAAGGAAAGTATAATGGTGTCTACTCGTATTTGATGGATTCTATTGGTGGGACTTTAAATCCTATTGGAAAAGTGCCCAAAACGCACTACAAAAAGGAATTTTGTAATGGTTTTACTGGAAGAAGCTGATGGTTCATAATGGTTTGGAAATCAGTTATAAGATCAGTTAAACGTTGGATTCTCAAAAGTATGCAATCCAATTTTACTAGTTGTGCGTCCCCTCCTATCTATCATGGAAGATCACGTGAAGTACCTGAGAAGGGGATATCAGCCGCGTTTGCTGGCAAACATGAAACAACATGACATCGCAATTGGCCGATTCAGTATTGTGTTCGGTTCTCCAGAATTGCTTGTGGGTGTTAAAAAGTGGAGAGATATGCTTCAAACAGATGTTTACCGCGAGCGTCTCATCGAGATTTTCTATCTGACCGACTGTCGCACGCCGTTCTGTTGTTGTGGGGACATTTCCACGCCCCGAAACGTGACGCTGAACGAAACGAACTGTGATTGGTTGTTTGACATGTCGGTCAAACGGCCTTATGGGTGGGCTTTGACACAGAGACCTTCAATCCGTCAATCTGAAGGTTTGGCTACGCGAGACTATTTTCACATACTGTAGATAACTGAGACACAAGATGGCGCCGGTTGCGTTTATGAAATGAGAGACTGAAAGAAACCCAATCATAGGAAACGTGCGACAGATGGCGCTATATTAACAAATTAAAACAATGTATTCTGGAGAGCCCGTGTAATAAAATGAACACACTAAACGAACACAGAGCTTTCATGTACATCACGTTTCTTATTCTTATGCTGTCCTGTAGGTTGAAACAATGCATGACTTTGATGCAGCAAACCCAGACGAACTGGAACTGAAAAAAGGAGACATTGTTTTGGTAGTACCCACAGAGCTAGCTGAAGATCAGGTATATAATTTGTCTTGAATGTTTAACTTTTGTTTTGTCTCTTTTCTTATGATAATCATAACCTGATGTTCATTTTGATCTTTCTTCAGGATGCCGGTTGGCTCACTGGCATCAGAGAGAACGACTGGCTACAGCGTGGCACCTCGGCTAAGAAAGGACTGTTTCCTGAAAACTTTACACAGCGTCTGGAGTAAATGGGTTCAGCATGTCGTCATGGATCTGGACATTTGCAGACAGAACCACTCGCCATGAAGTCTAATGTACTGATGACAGCCGTCAATCAGACTAGGCAACTACCACATTAGAGGAAATAACACAATCGACTAACGAAGCAAGAGGAGACACAAATACCTACTCAGAGCATAAAGAAAATAACCAAGCATGACGTGATAGTATGGTCAACCTATTCTCGCAAAACCAAGATAAAATCCCTGTTTTTGTTTGTTTACCTGTGAGCAGCAACGAATTGATGTGTGCTTTGTTGGAACTCTGGTGACCTCCACATGTAATCCCTGTCTGTCTAAAGAAGAACTAAAGTGAGAGTTTCCCCTCTAAAGACAAAAAAAGTAACCTTATCCTCTCTGCACCAAGTGTATTGTATTGACTTTGTTGCTCTGCAGCGAATTTTATCAGAATTTGTAGTGATATGATCTATTTAACCATTCTAAGTGTTACACAAAACTTAGGTGTTTTCTTTGAGATATTTCAGATATAAATGTGACATTGCATCATCGTTAGTGTTCTCTGTAGTTTCACGGCTGGCCGTGCGCGGCTATGGTGGTGGTATTTGGCAGATGTTTGATATTGAAATATAGTTTATGGCCGAGACTTTCAGTGTTTATGCCAAATTAATCAAAGTCCTCTTGATGAATATGGATATGTGTTGAGTTTACAGCATGAGAAATGTTGTGAGAAGAAATCTGAAATATTGCACCTGGCTAATACAGCTTTGCAAAACACAACATGTAGCTCCCTATAATTACAGACATTATGTGTATTATATTCGCAAGGACATAAATGCAGAACTTACCCTTGAATATGGACGTGGACATATTAATTTGTGAATGATGTTTTATGTTTGGAGAAATTGTATTTATTCAACTTTATATTTTTTAAGCCAATGATGAGTGGGAAAGTTTGGGGCGGGAAATCTAAAAAAATATGCAATATATGTAATTGGTTGATAGAGTAATCATTGTCTTCTTTGTTTGGTTCTGAAAGGAAAAAACAGCATCACTCCTGTGTTCGTATTGTTAGCCTCACTGTAGAGCATTTCTGTGATGTACATATCTGTGCTAATTTAACTGTAAAGTGAATAAAGAATAGTTCATATGAGTCGAATGGAAAATATCACATGTTTTTATAAAGGTCAGGGTACTGTTCAGTGTACAGGACCACTTTTAGATTTCTTTGTAATGACACCCAAATATCTCAAGGTGGAGACATTTATCTTTCACATTTCTCCTTTTTCAGTGAACACTTGCTAGCAATGTGAAGCTTTTATTAGTTAAATAAAAGACACAGCAAGGTTTCATTTGTTAAATACATTAGTTAACTTACCAAATAACAATGAACAATACTTTTACAGCATGTTTTGATCTTAGTTGATTCATTTTTAAAATAAAGTTGTAGACTATTATTACTTTGAAGTAACATAAAAAAAGAACTTTATTTAGCATCAGATATATTAATATGAATCAATATGAATCACTTTAGTTCATGCATTAACCAGTGTAAACAAGTGAAACCATGACGGAAAGTTTCAGGAAAATCATGTGAATAACTCGACACATGGTGATATTTTAAATACACTACAGATTCTAATGTGTTCTAATTTTAGTTTTTTTTTATTTTAAGCCACAATGTTTAGAGAAAACATTTTTAAAAATAACTATGCTATAACAGATTAAAACTAAATTAAAACAATGTGGACACTTTCTGAATGTTACACATTATTAGATCATGTCTATCATGTACTATCATGTACATGTACAAAACATCTGGCTTTTTATTTTCCATTTATTTTTCAACTTGTTTTACGACACAATATATAAAATTGAATTCATTAATAAAACCTTAAGCATTGTTAGCATCATAACCATATATATTTGATAGATAGTGATAAATAGTCTAATATGTAACTGTTGCAACTAAAGTAATAAAAGGCATATGCTGAATTTGATTAAACATGGTTTCTAACGTAACTCCATATCAGGAAATGACATCAGCACCCCGTTTTTGAAGTTCATACAAAAGCAGTGAGAAAACCTCAAAGACAGCATTACACCAATTCTAATCATTTTTCACCCGATGAATGATGGTTTTATACATTTACATGGTCCTCCTTTTAGAGATGCCAGGTAAGTGACGTTTATAGAAAGAAAAATGAAAAAGGTTTGTAAAAAAAAAAAAATGTAACCTGATGTTTGCTTTTGTTTAATCAAAGCAGCAGTTCTTGGAGTGACTTTGGATCAAGGTTCAAAGGTTTTAATTAAGGGAGAGGGCAAAACTGTGTATCTGCCCTGCAAAGTGACTGGTCTGAGCCCAGACTATATCCACTGGTACCAAATAAAAGATGGTGAAGCTCCATCGAGGCTACTCTTCATCAGTCAAGGTGGTAGTGTTACTCCTGATACCAATAACCCTGATGCAAAGGATTTCACCGTGGAAACGTCAAAGCTTTATGATCTAAAACTGAGAAACACTCAGCAAAAACATGCAGCAGTTTATTTCTGCGCCTACTGGGACACAAGCAGCGGCCACAGTGAGAAGATATACTCACATCCTGTACATAAACTACTGACAAATACTTACACTGTCATTATCTGTCTTTAAATTGACTTAAACTGTACATGCACAGGCTGGCTGGATGATGGTATTTTGCTCATGGACACATTGCACATGTTTCTATGAGGTTTTTTTTTGGTTTGTTTTTTGTACACATTTATATTTGTGATTTTGGAATATTGTAAGTCTATCACATTTGTTACATGTCAATATTTTTTAAAAGATCAATTATGACATTGTTATTATAGGGATTATAGGTACTTAAGGGCTTGTAATGTTCAATTTGATGAAGCATTTTGAAATATCACTTTTGCTTATCTACAACCTTACAACCTTAAAACCTTACAACGACAGCCTTAGAGTATTTATTTTTTTGTTCCTTATAATTGAAAAATAAACATTAAAATAAAATAAAAAAATATTAAACATACACACACCCTTCATTTATTTCAGCAAGTTGCCAGGCAAACATTTGTCATTTTCAATTAGTTACATTTTTTGTCATAAAACAACTAAAACTAAATCTGAAATAATAAAACTGCAGAAACAACTAAATAAATAAATTATATTTAAAACAAAAATGTATCAAATTCAATGCTAATAGCCGATAACACTGGTCCATGTGTGGTGAAATTAAATTCTGTTAGCAGCAAACTTATATAACATTTAAAATAGATTTTGGTTTATATGTTTATTTTTACAAAATTAATTATTATTATTATTATTTTGTTACTGAGTTTTACTCAAAACATCTTCACCGATTTTAATCTATAATAGCCATTTAGCAAAGAAAAAACAAAGTAGGAAGAGTCAGCTTTATGATGCAGTTTAATGGTTGTTGTTCAGCCAGCTTACACATGTTAAACGATCACCCATCATTTACACAGACTGTTTTTGTGAGTTTGATAGTGATGATGGCGAGATATGAGCAAAGAGGAAACCACAAGGCCATTTTCATCACCTTATGATTGGCTGATGTCGTTCATAACTCTTCAGACTCAACAGATGTAGACATGGCACTGTCTGGAATGATAACATTTGGCTTGTTAGTAGTCTTAATAGGTGAGATTTTAGTATTCAGTTTATTAACATTTCTCACAATTACTATTATTTAGAGATATTTGACTTTCAAGAAAATATATTTTTGTGGTATTTTCAGCTTTACTCTTGAGGTTCGTCTCGCACAAGCGACTTGTCTGTCTTAACATTTAAGTAAATATAGTTTACAGTATGTCTCCTAACAGCAACAACTGCTGATCTTGAGCTTTTATTTAGCGGGTTCTTGAGTTGAATGTAATGTCAAAATGTCAAAAGAAATGTGTGTATACACACTCAGTGCATTTTAATGCTTTCTCTTATGGTTTCAGACTGTTTAAATGGACAAGTTACATACCCTGATCCCATGATAATGAAGCCAAGTGGTAGAGCTGCTCGAATCAGATGCATAGTGCAGTCATCAATCAGCGTTCTCCATGTGTACAGAGCTCCACCAAACGAAGCTCTCCAACGATTAATGTATATCGAAACTGCTTCGTCAAAGGTCAATAAAGACCCCAATACCGACCGTAGATTTTCTGGGTCAGTGAAGGGCAATGAAGTGGCACTGACTATCTCAAAACTGGCCCCTGAAGATGCTGGCTCGTATTACTGCGCGCACTGGAGCGGAGACAACACAGTGTTAGCTGTGAGAGGAAATCATTACAAAAACCTGCTTTCACCTTCAAAGCACTTATATTTGGAACAGCAGCCAGGAGGAGACATTAGACATATATTTATTCTGATTTTGCTTTTTTATTTGATAATTGATTTTTTATTTTCTAAATGCTACAAAAGTGTATTGTCTCTGAAGAACCCTAAATGTTCGCTATACCACAGTGACTGTTAACATCTTTCTCTCTTTCTCTCGCTGATTAAAATGTGACTGTGTTTCAACACATGATATTACTTTTTTGTTATGTCTCAATTCTTATTTTTAGAGATATTCTTTTTCTTTTACGTGCCACAGTTCCAGATCATAATTGTACTTTTAAATCATGTATTACTTTTAATCTTAATCATATTAACTACGTTGACAATATTTTTTTTTGTATTCAACATTCATTTATTTATTAATTATTCATGTTTTAATACATTCAGAAGATACAGCCTCACTGCCTCCAAAATCAACAAAAACAGACTTGGTAATGAAGCTCTTCTGATTCTGAATCTGAATGTTCTACCAATATGCAACTGAGGAACACAAAAATTATCCAAGATCATTCACATACATACCGTACTATACATTCAGAATATTGTCATTAGACAACATTCATTAAATATTACTCTTCTGAATATAAATGTGACATCTATTCTTAGAACTATTTTATCATAAACTCCAAAAAGTCCATCATGCACCCTGAAGAACTTATTAGTAATATTTTTGGTTTGTTTAACATACAGATATCAGATATATCAGTCAGGTGTAAATGCATCTGTTTCACATGAAAAAAAAAACTGCTAAAAACCACTGCTATTTATCAGAGCTCCACCTGATGACATCAGCAAACTGATGCGTGCAACTGAACAATTTTCTAAGGATTTTTACAAAAC
>JAUMHP010000041.1:11272460-11285251 GCA_032361065.1 Enteromius trimaculatus | reverse complement strand
ATATCTAGTGTATCATACTGCCCCAAACTTTACAACTGTGGTATTAAAGGTGCAGTGTGTAATATATTGCACTTCTGTCAATAGATCCCCCTAAATATGTTTTATATGTAACTATGTTTTCAGAGGTGTACAAAGACCTTACCGCTATGAAAACCTTTATTATTAACGTAGTTAATTATATCTACTGTACATACACCACGGGTCCCCTTACCTGGAAGTCGCCATCGTGTTTGTACAAAAACCATTAACAGGGGCGTACAATATTAGCATTTACATTAGT
Source organism: Enteromius trimaculatus (assembly GCA_032361065.1). Lineage (NCBI taxonomy): Eukaryota > Metazoa > Chordata > Actinopteri > Cypriniformes > Cyprinidae > Enteromius > Enteromius trimaculatus. The sequence continues at coordinate 11,284,971 of JAUMHP010000041.1, read as the reverse complement.
TAACAACATTTATTGTGATCTTAAAATTATATTTAAAGGAAAATACAATTTTACTCCTCAGGGGCCCTCCCCCCACTTGGGGCCCTGGTAATTTAGTCCCACTTTTCACCCAACTACGACGCACCGGCCTGACTATTAAAGGACAGACAAATACAACACTGACTGACAGTGATGAACAAGCAACATATTGATTTATTGAATAATTAAGTAAGTATAATTAATTAGCTTACCTTTGTAAAGTTACCTTATTGCTGGCTATCTCCGCTGTCTCAGATTACCACATCTTTGTATGGATTACGGTAGCTTCTCTAAAGAGAGGAAGTAGTCGTTGATTGCAGTTCGAAATCTCACCACTAGATGCTGCTAAAATGTACACACTGCACCTTTAACTGTATATTTTGTTAGTGTACTAAAAAAAATCATATACACTGTAATCAAGTAGTCATAAGCATGTTGTGATTATAAAAAGGAGAGGTTTAAGAATTGAATGCATGTCAGGTTTCTATATTGGAAAGCAATTCTTTATGTATTAGAGCCGTTCTTTGTCTATTACAGCATTACAATAAAACTACTTGAACTACTGTATTGTCTAAAATATTGAAAACTTATACAGTTTTAATACATTCAATAATAGATATAATACCAAATTGTATTCCAGTTGAATATGTATGTATCACATTGTTTTGTAAATAGGGGAATTTTCTATATTATTTGACAGACTCAGACCGGCGAAGTGATGAGGAAGTCTTCACCGGTGGACTTCCAGAGTTTCCCTCTTTGGACAATGGCTTGGGAACAAATGGAGATGACGATGAAGACCTGAGCATTGGGATGCCCACCCCTCCAGCCCATCCCAGCAGGGTCGGCTCCACACAGTCAGCGGAGGATCCCGCGGCCCAGGCCCTGGAGGTTGTGCAGAGGCTGGCTGGAGACGTAATCACAGCAGCAGTAACCGCAGCCATGCAGGAACGCCTGGAGGCGGCTGTAGCGCCTGCACTGGTCCAGGCCCTGGCCGAGGAATCGGACAGCGAGGCGGAGGACTTTGAGTTGTTGGACCAATCAGAGCTGGAACAGCTGGAAGGCGAGTTGGGGCTGGACCGCTCGAGTCGCGCAGAAGCGTCTAAACCTAGCAAACCCTCTTCAGGCTTTCTGTCCAAACTACTGGGGCGCCAATGATTTTATTCGGAGGGGTTCCGCTTCCCTCTGTGATGGGATGTGGGTGGGAGGATAAATGTCGGGTTTACAGGGAAAGGTCCAGAGTAATGAAGGTATTCCATTGTTTTACTTCGCTAGTGTGATTCAGTTGTTTTACCATTAAAACACAGTCATCTGTGGAAGGAGGTTATTTGTGTATTTCAAGGGGAAGGCGATTGTGGCTGGTTTTGGCGTAGTTCCATCTCAGAGGGTCATCGGAGCAAATCCTGTCAACCCCCGATCCGCCAATGACCAGAGTGATATGGACCAGAGTAAAGTCATACGTTTAGCTGTTAAAGGGCTGGTAGATGCAGGATACTTCATATTTTGCTGCCAAATATTTGTTCTTTTTTTCATAATTACTCCTAAAATAAAGCTTCATGGCCAAAGAGTAAGGGCCTCCAACTAACTGACAATCAGGATAGCACTCATAAACAAACAGAAAGAGAAGTACACAACTAATATGTATTTTTATTTGAAATATTTTTTCTATTTTTTTTTGGTGTATTTTTCATGAAGATTTTGCTGAAGCCGATGTAATCCTTTGCATGGGTAGTTGCAACTTTTTTTTTTTTTTTCTCAATTCAGCCTTTTTTTGTTTTGTTGAGTCAAGCACCTAGGCACCAAAGCTGAACAGATTATGATTTAGATTCATATGGATATTCATGGTTAACCCAAAAATGAATATTCTGTCATTAATGGAGTTCAGTGTTGTTTTAGACTCTTTTATTGATTTTCATTTTATGAACAAAAACTGTTACACAGAATATAATCTTTTGTGTCCCACAGAACTCACACAGGTTTGAAAAACCATGAAGTCTTTCTCTTTCTCTTAAGAGAGAAGCCAGCTGTACTCTTAGTCAATCTTATAAATCCAAATGTCTCTTTAGGAATCATCCTCTGCTTTCTGTGAGAATGAGAGTAATCTTCTTTTCAGCTGACCCATTACTCATAATTGCCTTCAGTGTAAGTACAGACGCACATATAACCAAGACTGTTTCTGTTCACAGTGTGGTGCTTGGTGTGTATCTAAAGTTAGTGTTTCTAACAAACTTCTGATGTATTATGAATTTTGTTTTGAGATGTATCAGATGCTTTCTATAACACATTGGCTGAACAGGAATTTCCGCCAGTCACTATTATGACTGCTGTCTCAAAAACGATTCTAATCCGTGTCAGTTTGAGCACTTTTTTAATTTAAATCTATTGTTTATTCCTATATATATCGCTCCTTTTAGATTGCTGCCACGCACATATGATCGCCTTATATGCCTGTGCAAGTTTGTCTGTCAGAGCGGAAGAGATTAAGCAAACTATAGTTGTATGAACAATCTCCAAAATGTAATTAAAACCATACAGTTCGAAATGGTGGGTTTTGTCATTATTCTGCGTGAGCTTTTGCAATGGAAAATATTTTAAGTGACTTTCAAAACGAGCCTAAAACAGGTTAATTGGCGTCACTTTTTTTCCTCCTTAATCCTAATTATAAAGCAAACGGTTATTACTTTCAATGAATATTAAGAAATTAAGGATTTGAATACTTGAGTTGCCATATTGTAATGGTAATTTTGCAATGGAAAAGCTAAGTGTAATGATAATGTGTGTTGTTAATTGTCACCATATGCACGATGAAATACTTTTATTCACCATCATTAGATCTAGTTACATTAAATATGAGCTGTTTTCACTGTTTGTAGGTTTACCAGGTAAAGGGGAGGAACAGTCCTCCTCATAAATCTGACACTTTTAAACAGCACCCCATGATTTACTCGTCGTCCACCTGTAAAGTGCACCGTCCATACATCACCTAAACTTTTCCTCAAGTCAGCGGAACAAAATAAAGTCATGTTTCAAATGTGTATGATTTATACTCATCACTATGCAGGACTTCATCCAATGCATAGAAATTAAACCCATCCAACATGAATTAAAGTGCTTCAAATTGAACTATTCAAATTTGAAATCATTTATCAGGACTAAATGTTATGACGCAGCTTTTTTTATGGAGAGATGTTTGATGAAATGCTTAAATCAGATAAAAAGAACAACAGCGATATTTTTGGTAACGTTCATTCTGAACAAAGTGGTTTTTATCTTGATGCAACACGAGTGACTAAGTTACAGTATAGTTATACATACTGAAACAATTACAAAGAAACTCTTCCATAATTCTGCAGCCGGTGGTTCTTTCAAAGATTCAGGCCCAGCAGGAGATGTTTTTACCACCACCGAATTTCTTTATGAAGTGTGAGGCTTAATGTGGTGTGATTTGTATCTGAAGGCCAAAATAAATATCAATCGAACCACAAAGAGTTACTTAATTTTCCACGTATAATAATCGCAGTGTTCTTCAATTGAAATTAAATGTTTAATGTATTACTCATCACAGTATAGATAAATACAGATAAACCACATATTTAGCTTGACAATATTGTAATGTCATTTTTTCATGTCACACATTGAAATTATACATGACAGATTCAGTTGTGCTTTCTGGCATGCAAATTACACATTGCCATGCACATCATTTCTGTTTACTTTTTTTTACATGAAAGAGTTCTTTCTGGGGGGACTGCTTTGGTTGTTCCCAAATTTTGTGGCTGGTTTGGGAAAAGCATGGCAGAAATGCAGTTAATTAACAAATATGTCATTCAGAGCACCAGAGATGTAGATCATTCAGTTTAACAACCAGAAACTGTCCATTTGTTTTGAGCAACAGCATTCGAAAATTAGCTTGAAAACAGCGTTCATGATATGCTCTCATGAAAATGCCGCTTGGTTTGATATTTTGATATTCACACATTTTTTTGGCGCGAGTCAGAATTCTTTTTTGGAGTCGTGTGTGGAAGGGAAGGAAAAGTGCTCTGCCATGTTTCCAGGTGTGAAATGTGAAAGCTGTGCTCAAGTCTCATAAAACTCTACAGAGACTGATACTTTGAAAAAAGAAATAAAAAAGCAGAACTGCTTTCAGCTTTACCACCTTCACCTTCAAACTTCTTTCTCTAAAAAGTTAATCAAAAAGTCACTAAAGTTTGTCAAATAGGGCAATTAGATATTTGTGGAAGGACAAGTAGACATTTGGTAAATATTGATACTGTATATATGAATAAAAATAGCTTCAATGACCGGCAAATATACAGTACATATTTTTTTGTCATCTAAGTGATTTTAGACTCTTCCCTGGCGCCAGGTGTTCCAAAATTCTGAGCACATGTCACATTCTTCTACATGTGGTATGTTGAAATTATGAGGCCATATTATGTTTGTGTGCTCAGCTGCTTCCAGGTTGGATTGCAGGTTTACGTGCTATGTAAAACACCTGTTTGCAGCAAGCTTGAAGTTTAATTATACATGTGCAACGGTGGACGTGCTAATCTGGCCATCCCATCATCATGATGAATGGACACTATTAAACATTCAGTTACATACAGTACAGTACAATATATATATATGCATAAGAGTTGCATGTTGCAGATGTCATTTCAAATCATTCTATAGCTTCAGCTATAGATCTTTGCAGCTGTATATGGCAGGAAGGAATCACCTAAAGTGATATTTGACAGGCTATCATTCTGATCTATGATGTTCTTGTCATAAAAAGTTGTTGGATCGTTAACCCTAAACCTGATTTTTATAGCATCCTGTAACCTTCTGGCCTTCAGTTGTCTTCAGCTTCTTATGACAGTGGCCGACACTTTCTGCTTTTCCTGAGGAATCTTTAGTGAGTGTGAAGAAACTGGCAGATAACACCTTCAAGAAGCTGCTGACAGGAATCTGCTTGTTGGGGAGAGTTTTTTTTTAACAGCGTGGGTATGGTTTTTAATTAGTTAACATTACACAGTTTTCACTTTGACAAAGATAAATAGACTTTAGGGTTAGTTCACCCAAAAATGAAAATTAGCCTGTTTCACTCACCCTCAATGCATATGACTTTCTTCTTCCAGACAAATTCCCAAATGTGAGTTATTAAAAATTCTCCTGGACCCTCCAAGCCCTTTAATGCGGGTAAACATGTGCTTGTTGTCAAAAGTTCAGAAAACGTTAAAGAAAGTGCACACATCTGTAATAAAACATCTGTCACAAGGCTCCATTGAGTGAATAAATGCTTACATATGAGGGGTGTGTGAGGGGTATTTTATTACGTATGCGTGCATTTTATTTCAAGTCTTCAGAACTGTTGACAACAAACACCCATTACTCCCACTGAACGCCTTGGAGGGGCCAGGACAATTTTTTTATATAACTCCGGTTAGATTTATCTGAAAGAAGAAAGTCACATACACATAGGACAATTCAAGTGTGAGAAAAACAGGCTAGTTTTAATTTTTGGGTAAACTAACCTTTTAAGCCTAAAAATTTTGAATGAGGAAGATGATGGGGGTGTTTTAACGGTTAATATATAAAGAGTTCAGATGCAAAAGCCTCTAATGACGCCTGTCGTTTTTTTTTTTATTATAATTTCTTCCTGGCTCCTTTTATAGGTTTTTAAGTAAGTACTGGAAGTGAAAGTACTTCATGAACATATATGTTTGAAGACCACGATGGCTTTTAGAGGATTTTGGTTCTGAATATATATATATATATATATATATATATATTAATAACAAAATATTAAGCATAAGCCAAGTATATAAACAGAGAATTAGGGCTGTAATTTATAAATCCAATACTGATCCATACTGAGGATTCATAATTCATATGGCAGAATGGGTTTTCTCAGTGGTAGATGTGGCACCTCATTCATCAATCAGCAAAAAGGTATTTCTTTGATTATTTCTGCATCCCTCCGGCTCCCTCTTCCAAGTTGGATCTTGCTGCTTTTCTTCCTAATTACAGGACTCTCATTGGTCCATGAGCTGGTTTTGCAATAGCCAATCCCAAAAAGGCTAACAGCAAGCTCCTGACATATGACATGCCTTTTTTTCTTAATGATCATGGAGCACCTTAAAAATGTTGGCGTTCGCCACAGCAGTTCAGAGGGTTTGAAGGGGAGTGCAGGGGTTGCGTGAAGAGTTCAGTACGCCCCTTCAGAGCCCACCAGCAACTTACGAGTATCTTCAAACATTTCTGCTGGAACAGGTAAGTGCTTTTGAAGATCTCTTTTCTCATCCAGTTGACTAATACAGACAAAATATTTATAATAAATTAGGTGGAGGTAGAAGCAATGGGAATTTTGTTTGAAGTATTTATTAAATATTTATTTATTTATTTGATTATCTTTCATGGATTTGTACTATATTAGGTTATATGTAATATGTAAAATATGTTTGTCCCACCAGCTCCGTAAAATGTCAAAATTATGCAAATAGCAAAAAAAAAAAAAAAATACACAGCAAAAGCCTTAAAAATACTTAGAAATCTAGCAAGTGACAAAGGAAAAAATAACAGTTGAAAAAATAGGATTTGAATTGCTGTCTATACATTTAAAACTTACGTTACTGGTCGTTTTAAACAAATCATTTGTCTGGTTAAAAGGTCAAATAGTTAAAAGTTTGTTATTATCTAAAAATCAGCTATTGAAACCATAAATGGCCCACCATTAATTTGAATATTGTCCCTAATGTGGCTCACTCTTGATCTTTGTGACAATTTTTGTTTTCAGGATTCAACTAATCACGAAAAATGGCCAGACTTGCATTATCTGTTATATTCTGTGGAATGGCTCTTGCAACTCTCTTTATGCCAGGTGAGATTCAAAAGTAATTCTGTTATCCTGAATATTTAGCACAATTCAACCTTTGTTCAGTGTAAATCTTTATAAAGCAAGGACCGAATGATCCAGCATCTATTTCTGAAACTAAGCACATCTGGTTTATATTACTGCAGAAACTTCACTCTATTTACAAAACCAGAGAAAACAAAATCAGCATTATGTATTAAATGTATGTATGTATTATGTATTCTTGTAAATTCTTGTAAATTATGTATTCTTTATTGATAAAACCTTTGTGAAGTGATTTCAGTTAGACAGTAAACAGAAACCTTGTGATTATCAGTCAACTGTATATTTTCCTATAAAAGCTATAAACATCTAAAGAGACCAACTGGAGATGCAGATATATGCCACAAATACTGTTGCATGTATATACCATTTTATACCCTTCATTTTATTTTACAGCAGTGGTAATTATGGCAGCAGCCTGTGGGCTGGTTCCCCAGTACCTTTGTAGTTTAACAGGTACACTTGCAGGGGGTCCCGCAAGTTTAAGTCTCATTTTAAAGCACTTACAGCTCTCAGAGAGCCGAGACAGAGCGGTAATCACTAAAATAAGACACAGGCTCTGCTGACAGGAAAAATGCCTGCTGTGCACTCATAGTTGGTTGGCATTTTCCTTCACTTCAGAGGTGTGACATTTGGTTCATCACAATTTAATTTTTTCTTTGCATTTTTCTTTCTTTTTTTTTACTTTTTAAAAAAAAAAAATTTTATGTCTGACACAGACTTTCTGAATGCTGGTCCTGTGGGACGCAATGAACAAGAGGATGGTGAGTTGGACTTTTCTGTGCAATTATATCATCAGCTATGCTCTAAATGGCACTGACATCAAAGCTCAGATGTGAAGTAATGCCATTAAACATGAATCATTATGCTGCACACCTGCAAAATGGCAGTGGTTCATTGTCTCACATTGTGTCACACAGCTTCTCAACATCTTGGCCCCAAAATAGAATCTCCTTCTTTTTATTGTCATTTTAGTTTATACGTCATAGTTATTCACTGTGACCCTTGCAAACCAAGGAACCCAAAGATTTATTAAGAATTCAGTCAAATCATCACAGAGTTTTCTTTGTTTTATATTAATAGTAAAGTCATCGAAATGCTTTATAAAATGCACTATTGTAAGAGTTTGGTCAGCAAGACCAATAAAAAAAAATAATAATAATACAGAGATGTCTGAATATTTAAAAGGATAGTTGACACACAGCAAAACATTTTTTTCCATTATTTACTCATCCTCATGTCATTCCAAGACCTTCGTTCATCTTTGGAACTCTATTTTTGATGAAATCCAAGCTCTTGCATCCCATTTAAAATATTTTTTAAATTTACGTTCTGAAGATGAACAAAGGTCTTGTTTGGAATGACATGAGGGCGAGTAATGACTAAACTATCCCCTTAAATTATGCTCAAATGATACTTACTGTCGTCATGTGCTGGTTCAGCTATAGAGGGAGCTGCTGAGGTGAAGACAGACAGCAAGTCATCACTGAAAAAGCTGGTTCGTAGCAGGAGGAATGTTGCCTACTACAGGAGCCAGCCTGATTTCTGGGGCTGGTATAAATACTTCATGCAGACCAACAACCAGGAGGGAGTAAGTAGCTTTAAACAAAAAGCAGAGATCGCTGGTCAGGGTCTTTTTGAGACTTTTCAATGGTTCAATTTTCAATTTCAATTTTCAACTGCATGTAATTGTCCAAAAAATAAGTCAACTTGAGAGCTGTTTACAGAAAATTACAGCAAAAGTAATCCAGTTAGCCCAATTTTGTTTCTCTGTGATTATATCCACAGATTGAGGACATGGATCGCATGTACCTTGTTTACCTGCAGAACAAGCACAGAGTAGAGGAGGGACGCTCCTACAATCATTACCTCACTCACCTGAGCGAAATCTACAAAACCTGTGCCAACTCCGATGACCCAGACTGCATCTCAGAATCCACCAGCAAACCCAAAGCCAAGATGGTCATGCCTATTCCTCTGAGGCAAGCTACTGTGACAGTGTGCAACCCTTACCTCGACCCCTACTGCCTCTATGCTGTAAGACCAAAAGCTGCAGAAGAAGAGCCTTCACCCGCTCCAGAAAAGATCCCAGCACCAATTCTGTCTCCGCTACTCCCTCTGAAAACCCCGCCAGCTTACTACTACGCACCGGTCTTAGAGCCTTTCTTGTCGGCTGAGCAGAGGGCAGAACTGTTGCGTATCTGCAATCCTTCAGACACCGAGTGTTTGCAGTACCACCTGCGTGCTGCTTACGGCCACAGGGCCTCACTTGGACCTCTGCCCTCCTATGCTCACCTTGGATGTGATCCCACCAAAGATCCTTACTGCCACCCCAAGCTGGTGGCCAGATCACCTTCAGGTTTGTATCACTATTACCCCACTTGTAACCCTGCCACTGACCCCCTCTGCGTCACGAATGTAGTTGCACCTGCAGCCCAAACCAGTGGGAATGCAGAAGCCCCCAAAGAGCGATTTTGCAACCCTTTGTTTGAAGAGGGCTGCAACCCCCTTACAGCTGCTAAACTGGCTGCACTTAATAAGCCCGTCTTGGAATACACTCCAAGAGATGAGCCTGCGCCTCTTAACCTAGCCTGCGACCCTCGCTATGATCCATATTGTCTGATGGGTGGAGCCGCTGCTTTCAGAAAACCCCCTCCGGTTCTCCCAGAGTTCCAGACCCGTCACCGCCTGGGCATCCGTGGGAAGACCAAGGAAGGTTATGACTGCTACATGTTCTACGATAAGGATTGCACCCCAGTGGAGAGCCAGGAGTTGAGGGCAAGTGCAGCCAGTTTAAAACCAGACTGCCACCCATATGACCCCAACTGCGGTAGGTTTGCCTCTCAGCCGTCCACTGGAGCTGAAGCAGCCAAGAATGTCAAAGACGGCATCATCGAGCCACATCCGGACTGTGACCCAGAAATCGATTACAACTGCCGTCTACGCCGGGCAGAATCTGCAGGTGAAGAACACAAAGATGAGCCTGCCCAGCACGAACAAGCTCTCCCTGAAAATGTGGCCCCTGAGTATCCAGTTCCACGATTCGAGGACTTCCTGAGAGGCTATATGGGTGGCTACAAGAAATGAGAAGAAAGAACTGGATGAGAACTTGCGAATTCAATTATGTTTATACACTTTTAGCACTAGTTTAGGTCTGTGCCAAAAAAAAAAAAAACAATAAGCAGGAACAGTTGTTGCATTAATGTTTTCATAACTCTAAAGATATCTAAGGTCTTAATTCTGTCTGAAATGTCATGTTGGGAAGCAAATCCATGTATTTGGGGGTTTTGTTAGTGGTAATGTGAAGCAATATATGTATTTATGTATTATATAATGTAGGGTTAGGGTACTTGAATAATACTTAGTGATACATTAATCTATATGGTAGTTTTTTTCTACATCTGTTACAGTATGTGAATTCTTGATTTATATTTAATGCAGTTTCTACTTTGATAAAGCATCTCCTCTTCTGCATTTTATGTTTAGTACTTTCAGTAAAAAATAAAAGACTTGAATTAAATCTGGTGTTTTTTTTTTTTTACATGTATTATACATGCCAATACCAACTGTGATTTTACATAAACATGTCTATTACAACAAAAATAACGTATTGAATTATTACTATAATTTGAATCATGCACATACAGAATCAACACATAAGGTTGATGCAAAGGCAGACTTTAAAAAAGGCAAAAAGAAAATAGATAAAAGACCTCAAAATTAAAAATATATATCTTCTAAGGAAAAATAAATGTCATTCACAATATATAATGTTATATAATTGTATAAATGTTTATACATGCTTGCTGTAGAGGGAGAGAAATGAAAGTTTTTATGGAATAGAAATGTTTTGTATTCTAAACACCCTATAAAAACACATTTAACATTTGTACCCAATACCCAATATTTAAATTATTCACAACAGCATTTGGCCAAAAGATCCCTCAGGCAGATGAAAAATGAATGCATTTGATAACTGTTTTAAAAGAGCTTGGCATGCCAATACAGTAACACTAATGACTACTCATACAGACATGTTGAAATATGCATTAACTGCAAGGGCACTGTAAATATGCCACTCCGAGAAGGTCCCTCGGCAGGCAAATCTAACTAAAAAAGGAACTGATGAAACACACAAAATGTACTTGGATTACCCAACACACTCTCCCAGGGACACACGGCAGATTTTATTGACACACTTCATTATGACAGGCAACTTGAGTGCAGGAAATCAGTTGGGATATGTTACCCAAGTGCAGACTCAGCAGCTTCACATTTCATACCTCTAGCACATCTGTTGTGGTTCTTTCCTTACTGTCTAATTGGCCTTAGGTGGGCTTTGAGAGGGGATATAGCAAAGGCTACCAGTCTTTGAACTGTTGCTTAATGCCTCAGTCAGCATGAGTCCGGTTTGTGCTGACTGCACCTCTCTATGGCCTGCATACCTGCGGGACCAGCTGAATGTCATTAAGTGGATGGGAAAGGGCCCAGAATGGTAATGAGGGTAAATATGTTCTCTGCATAAGCAAACAGAAATTAGCAGTGTACTTCTGTGCGCTGTATTCAGCAGTGTGAGTTTCTCATTTTAATATGGTCAGTGAGTGAATTTGTGTTTGAACAGCGTTCTTGAAAGGAACTGGAAAAGAAGATCTGGCCTTGAACAGAGATTTGAACTATTTAGTTTAGCTTTTCTTCCCAATAGTGAGCTTGTAAAATAAATACAATTAAACTTTGACTTTGAATAACGTTTGGCCCTAAAGGAGCTGCGTCTGACACAGTTTTTAAAACCAGATGTTAGTCATATATCTACAGTCCTAAAACTGTCCATTGGAAGTTGCTTAATGTACTAAAGGTAACCTTTTGACGAAATAAGATATGCCCTAGTTCATGTTTAAGATATGCCCTAGTTCAGTTTTAACTACTTTAATCTCTCTGGGTGACATACTTACAGAACACTGATGACAGATTCTTTGTACTGAGCTTCAAATGTCTTTGCCTTGCAGGGAAAGAGTTTAGCATAATAAAATATGCTCACGGAGGAGGATGAAGAAGAAGAGAAAATAGCACCGCCACGCATGATGTACACAACGTCCTCACGCAGGCTCTGAAGCATGTGATGACATGGTGCAAAGGCTTGACAAAGCAAGAGGAACATTTGTAACTGCTGGTTCAGACGCAGTTTTCTGGTACATTTCAGGTTATTTTCAAAAGATTTAATTTAAGATAACGTGGTAGTTTTGTTCCTCTACAATCTATACAAAGTTAGACAGTCTGAATCACTGCAACACATATCATTTTTCTTTTTCTATTAGAGACCTGTGATTGTTATTCAAAGAAATAACATCCTGATTTTAATCATTCCTAAATTTCATTTTATTCCGGGTTTTAGTAAAACACTATGAGCAGTTTAAATAGCCTAGCTAAGCTATAAACTGTGCTAAGCGTTGTATTTGCAGTTGTCATTAAAAAGAAAAGAAACAAAGTATTGCACCTTTTATTTTGTGTTAAATAATTAAAGCATTCTTTTTATTTTAGGATTTTTGCGACTTTGGGTCCCCCTACAGTTAAGTAAATTGTGTTTTACTACAATAAAAA
>JAUMHP010000041.1:11249899-11266245 GCA_032361065.1 Enteromius trimaculatus | reverse complement strand
AAATCTGCAAAAATGTCAACAATTCTGTGTTTTTCTGTCAATATGGGGTGCTGTGTGTACATTAATGAGGGGGAAAAGCTTAAATGATTTTAGTAAATGGCTGCAATATAACAAAGAGTGAAACATTTAAGAGGGTCTGAATACGTTCTGTACCCACTGTATACATACTGCAATAACTGGTCTTAACCTTATTAAAATGATTGGTCTATGAGGGGATACTTTTGAGAATTAAAGGCCTAAACGTCCTGCGAGGTTGAAGAAAATCGCATGACTTTCACAGATTTGCTTTTCAATTTATCCAGCCAGTTGCAATATTTCTTTTGTACAAGCACAGCAGGGGCAAAAACATAATAATCAGTCATGTCCACAACTAGATAAGATGCTCACAGTCTTCCTGCAAAGCCGTTTTCTTTAATCAATATTGTTCTTTTAGAGTCAAGAATGATAGTGCGGAAGATGTATGTTATTCTGAAAAGAATGATTTACTATTCAGAATGTGTCAGTCCAGGGACAGGTGGGGGAAGCCAGCCATGAAATATCCTTTGCCCAAGTAAGGCTTATCTCTCATTGGGAATTCTAGAAGGGATGGGAGTATCTACCATATGATACCTGGACAGAATTCCTGAGTCTTCCTCAGAGCTTCGCTTTCTAAATACAATCCTGAATACAGATAAAAGTATGTTTATTTATATAACGTGTCATTTTTAATAGCAGGAATAAGCTGTAAGCGTCCTGCCATATACTTCTTCAGAGATGGCGGAGAGATTAAAATCACTCTATCTGGTCAGAGATACCCTAAACTCCATACAGGACATCTCTCCCAGCAAAGTTTCATTATGTAGACACCTACACTTTATGAAGGATCCTTTTTCTCTCTAGTTTAATCGAGACTAAAAACATGAGTAGGACGAGGACGATTGCATAAACCACCCTATTTTGTCATGTTTTCAGAAACACAGACTATTAGGCTTCTCACTGAAGCCAATTTACTGTCTGGTCATATCTTCACAATGCTTTATTGTGATTTAATTCCTCCGGTTTGTTTGGAAGTTCATTGTAGATAGAAAATGAGTCTGAATGAGTCTGCTCCTACTCAGTTTATACCATCATCAGTCCTCATTGACTTTGGCACTGCAGTAATTGTACCCAGCAGGCTACGACCCATTTAACAGTGATTAAATTTTTCTCAAATCTTTTCATTTTTTCATTTAATATTTGTAACAGTTTCTCACCTGTTCAAAATATTTCATTAAAAGGAGAGTTCACACCGATTTTCAATCAGCTTTGTATTGTTATGGCAGATTAAGTAAATTAGTCAAAATAATATATATATATAAATAAATATATTAGTCAGCAAAAGAAGAGTGATGAATGACAGAGTGTACTTCCATATGTGACCCTGGACCACAAAACCAGTCATAAGGTAAAGGTTTACAAAACTGAGATGTATACATCATATGAAAGCTTTCTATTGATACATGGTTTGTTAGGATAGGACAATATTTGGCCGAGATACATTTATTTGAAAATCTGCAATCATATATTTTTCCCTGCTTTCAGTTCGTCTGAGAGCCAGGTGCATTGTGGGTGCTGAAGTCTTTCACCCATTGTTCTTTCAATTAGCACAAGTTTTGACTGATCAGAGGCCTTAATGTTCTGAGCTTTTACAACTTATTTTCAAAGTTAACTTAAAATTATCCACAAATAATGATGATTTCTCTCAAAAATTAATGTACATAGACTAAATCCAAAATCTGTGCTAATTGAACAAAAACAAATTGACAAAATAATAAATCGCGAAATAAACGTAATTTCACAGTGAATGTTAAGTAATGTTAAGTGTGAGTTTGGTTTGGGATATTTTAAAAAGGAGCATTCATTTAAAAAACACACACAATTTACACACAATTAATTGTTAATAAAGTCATTTGTTTTGGTTTTGAGAGTGAACAGTGATGAGCAGGCTCTGTTGTTATCTGTCGACTCAAATATGACTTCAGGGATATGTTTTGAAACTATTTCAGTGTACGTCATCTGCACTGTTCATATATAAATGGCTTTCAACCTTGAATTGACCCTGTTTTGTCATGCACCTGTCATGTCAGCTGCAGTTCATTGTGTTACCAGCTAATCAGTCACTGCTCTAGTGACCCACTTACACATGCCTGGTTGAATTTGCTCTCTGTTTGGGATCACCCAGCAGAGGGAGCTAAATTAATGTCCACTTAATGGCAAGAGGAAGGTTTTAAAAGAATGTCATGGCGCTGAATAGTTAATAAAGAACATTATGCCTTTTACTGCTTTTGCAATTTCCATAAGAACATGATACACATCCAGCGATCCTTCATTATTTCATTAATATGTGAATTCTAAGTGTAGCTGAGGTGTGCTGTACACTGGATTGGCAGACGGTCTTGTGATGATTTCTCACATTGTTTTTTATGTATTCTGTATGAAGTGTTTGCGAGTTTTCATGTAGAAAGTGTCATCTGGCCGAGCACAGCACCAGGAAACGCTACTGTAGTATATACAGAGTTACACAGAGGGATACAGGCATAAACAAGCTTCAAAAGCTGCATTAGATAAATGCATATAATTCTGTTTATTACAAGGCTAAATAAATAAATAAATACTATACATGGACCTTAAAAGAATTGGTCGTTTTGGTACGTTTATATCTTAAAAAATCTGTTGCAATGTACAACAATACAATTAGACACAAGATGAACAATATTTCTTAACTAAATGTAAACTATTAAACTGTATATAATTTAATTAGATGCTTTTAATAAAGAATAGAGATGGCCTGATGCCACATTTATTTGGTTTTAATGGTCACGTACATTCACCCTTATCCAGAAAATCTAGAAGTGTGAAGTACTGCAGAGTGCGTACAATGGGAAATATGTAATAGAATAACGGAACGTGCACGGGTTCAGTGGAGCTGGTGAAGTGATGGAGTTTGAAAGGGAATAGAAATGTCATGTCCAGTCGCAATGCCAGAGCTCTGCTTTGCCTGTCAACCTGAGAGAATGAGGTGAGGTTATTGTTTACACAGGGAAGCAAAAGGTGTTCATGCATCAGTGATTCGGTAGGAATGAAGAGAGCTGGATGCTGGTGTTGCTGAGGATCAGTCAGAGCGGTTGACTCACTGTCTCACGGATTAAATCCTTCTTTTGTTTCTTTATCTATTTGATATAAAGGTATCTGAGAAAGTTGCATTGTTCCTTCTCTATAAAGAAATGAAGCACATTTCTTTATCCCACATAGCTCTTTTCTAGTAGCTTAAAGACTAGTTTAGCCATGATCTCGGTTTAGTAGTCAGAAGTTGTTATTGAGGGGAGGGGCAAGTTCATTCTAAAGTACATTTGATTGGACAAAAAAAGCTATAAATTGTAGGATGAGTCATGAATATTTTTATTTTGTTTTCCTATTTTGTTCATTTTTAGCATATACTCTGTTCAAACAATTAGGCTTTTTGCAACTTATACCACATAAACACATTGCATTACACCAGGTACACAAAAATTTTCTTTTTAGCAACATCATATGTCCCTTTTAAACTATTAATATTTCACATTGGTACTGTTATTACTATTTATTGTAATTTTATTCAAACACATTTAGCCTTGGTAAGCATTAGAAGCTTCTTTCATTCGATTTTGCAGACTCAGTGGCAACCTTGCTCCAATACACTTGTCTGTAATTTTCATGCAATCCTGAACACCTTGATTAGTTTGTCATAAAGCTTTTGTTAGTTAAAGCCTTGACAACAATAGCTTTGCTCTATTGGCTATATTTACTTTTAATACATGCAAGAGATTCCCGAAAAAACACTTTGTTATCACTTTCAGTGACAGACAAGAGAAGCCTTATTTCAGAAGTTTTTTTTTGTGAGTGTGATCTTCACACGTCTCAGCATTCTCGCACTCTAGTGCTCCTAACAGCTCATCCTGACTGGTGTCAACCCCAGGGCTGCCACATCAGCCAGATGTATAGGCTCTGCATACATGAAAAGAGTGCTTAAAAAGTATTTTGACAGGATCAGGGGATCACCTTATATAAATAGCGCTTTAAAAAAACTAAAAAAAAAACTTTTATAGCAGCTGCAGTTCCTAGCAATTAAAGTCTGTTTTGGGAGGAAGGTGTGAATGGGTGGAGTAGGTACAGTACCTAAAAATAACTCCATAAACTTTTCCATGACTGTTGCCATGGAGATGGCTAAGGAAACGAACAGGTACATGTATTGAATGAGTCTGCTGAAACATTGTATAACTAATACAACTAATACATTTACCAAAGTCGGATCTCTTTTTATAATGTAAATAGATATTTATACACAAGTTTTTAGATTTTGTTCACATCTTTCAGATGAAATTAGGAAATACACTGTGTATGCAAAGCGATATTCTATACATAGTCGAGACTTCTTAAAGTCTATTTAAAAATCTTAAAGTGTTAAAGTGATTGTATTTGCAATTGAGAGAACTGGGAATATTTTGTGTAGAGTAATTGACTGTAATTATGACAGTGCTATATTTAGGACAGTGGACATTAGCAGCCAATGAGCTCGCTCCTCAAACTTCAGATACTTGACTAGCTTGCTGTATCAGTTGTCGCATGCTTCAGAAACCCTCCACTTTTCCCAGCTCCACCTGTAAAGATCTGCTATGGGGTGATTTTAAGCATACTTATACATGGGGGTTATTTCAAATGTGTTATGTGCAGAAGCAGTATTATTTTTCAGGACAGGGATACTTTAATTACATTTAAAAAAGAGTTCTAGTTCTTCGTGTTGTATGGATTATACAAATATAAATATTACGGTTTCAAACATTTTTCTTTAATATTTGTTTTATGTGTGTTTCAGGACATCCTGAGAAGGATGACTGGGAAAACTCAAACCAGCAATATAACAAACAAGACAGATCCTCGCTCATTGAACTCCAGAGTGTTCATTGGCAACCTCAACACTGCTGTGGTCAAGAAAACTGACATTGAGCTCATTTTTGCCAAGTATGGGAAGATCACCGGCTGCTCTGTGCACAAGGGCTTTGCTTTCGTCCAGTATGCCTGCGAGAGGAACGCTCGATCGGCTGTGGCTGGTGAGAACACAAGGGTGCTGGCTGGACAAACCTTAGGTAAGTGAAATTTATTTCTCTTTTATTTATGTAAATGGCTGGGCTCAAACTGGTGATTTCAATGGAAATGAGGATGAAGGAAGAAAAAGCAGAGCAGGAGAGAATGAGAAAAGGACAGAAAGATGTGAGATCTACAGAGACAGTTGATCTTAGGTCATGGCCGTTCCCATGGCTACCTGGTAAATATTCATCATCCTTTATTAAAAATGAAACTCCTGCTGTCAGTGTTGCAGCAGTTTGAGTTGAACTCCAATGGGTATTTTGTGCTGGACTGATTTTACTTAAGGTTACAGTCACTTTTATTTCTAACTGTTCAATTTTTTCCCCAGATGACTTGATCTTTACTTGTGAAAAAATATTAGTTGCTTGATTTTATACAGAGCTGAGCATTTGTCACCAGCAAAGCATTTTGTTTAATTTCAGAAAAAAAGTATTTTGATAAAAAAAATTCAAATGGCTGTGATTGGTTTTAGATCATTTTGGACATTTCCAGCTTGTCAGGTGAAGAATCCCTGCTCCTCGTTTTGTTATATTAATTATTTAAAAACCAAAGCAGCCTAGTATTTTTTAAAATAAACTTACAATGATAAATACATACTGCTTGTTCTACAGAAAGAACTGGAACATGTGGTTACCAAAATAATTATCTTAAAAGGGCAAACATTTTAATTCACAAACCAACAGCAACAATTCAAAAGTAAATTTACATTGGGAAGTCAAGAAATCAGTCAAATCAAGGCTACACTACTGATTACAAAATCATTAGTTTTAGGAATCTATCATAACAATTTTTCTATGGTGTAGATTAGAAGGTTTCTTTGACTTATATTTACAGTGTTTTATTGCCCCCCACTGTTGGCAAGAGGAATTACAGGAGACAATGAAAAAATATATATTTGATATATATTTTGATATATATATAGTCTTAAGTAGCACAGGTATATTTGTAGCAATAGCCGACAATACATTTTATGGGCCAAAATGATGTATTTTTTTATTAATTAAGATCATGTTTCATGAAAATATTTGTACATTTCGGGGGATTTGCAGTTAGTTTCTTAATTTGCACGTGTTGTGAGGATTCGCATCACTTGTCAACTTGATGAAAATGTTTTCTTAATGTGCTGGTGTTCTCTCTGTTTGCATTTGTTTTCTTAAATTTTGAGCTCTCTCGGCCACAGCACCTTATGACTGGTTTTGTGTTCCTGGGTCACATATAGCCCACACAAATAGTGCATGTAGAAGTCTGTTTTTAAAAAAGTGCATTTCATTATGGAGTCTCATTCATTTAATTGTTTGCAGTATTATATGTCTGATGACTGAATAAGATGCAGTGTGCCATCATTCCAGTGTTTTTTTCTTTGCTTCGAAAGCTCTAAATGTTATTTTACTGAAAGAAAACAGGCCGATGTCAACCACTAGATGGCAATATAAATATACCATAGACAGCCATGGCAATGCAAAAGCAAAGACAATTAATAACTATTGTGGAGGATTTATTCATAACTATTGACCCCATTCAATTAATGCAGACTCGAAAAGTACTTAAGAAGAATACTAAGATCTCATAAGAGCACCATCTGATATTTGATTGTTTGAAGAACACCTATGAATAAACCATTTTTTGTCAAACTTAAGATTTATGTAAGCTTAAAAAAAAAGACCAAACAGACCTCAGTATGAGACTTTATGCATGTTATTTTCTTTAGCTTGTCTTAAAAGGCTTTTATAACGCTATGAGTGTCACAGTGTGTTCATGTCACTATAATTAGTTTTTCTGTATCTGAAACCCTCTGACAGATATGAAGGCATCACAATGTCTTCCATTTCAGATCCTGTCGTTAATTCAAAGGAAAAAGCATGAATAGCCTCCGGGCTTATAATGTCAATAACTACCAAGAATATTCAACTGAATGACAGCAGCTGTGGGATGCTGATCTTTTGATGTACAACATGATCCAAGATCAGAGACAATCTGAGACAAGAGTGTAAACTAAATCAACTGTTGATATATATTAATACTAGCCATACGTGTATACATACTGTATATGTTTGTAAAAGAGTTCTTATACAGTATGTATGGCAGATTAACACAAACAAATGCTTTCTTAAATAATGCTTTATTTGTTTAATTGATTTGTTTATATATATGCCAAACCACAGTATTTATTGGGTCCTGATTAGAAAATAATAATTGTTTCAAAATAATTTTCACATTTTTATTGTATATCCGTCAACACCCCCGTTATGTGTCAGTGGTACGGTCTGGAATGGTGCATGCCTGTTTGCTGAACTCTATTCAGTCAGTCTCTCACAGTGTCACTACGGTGAAGTGAGTTCAAGGGAGAGGAATCATATAGTATAGTTTGCACAACCTGATGGATGTGTACAGAAGAACAATGCATAAAGGCAAGCGGAATCAGAGATGTAAGTACTTTACAGACACATAAGTACTTTTTATACTTGATTTGTAACAGATCAATAACATATAAATATGTATACTAATACTTCTGCAGTTTTGCCACTTAAAATATTTTTTTTTATTACACAAAATTATAATTCTGTTTTTTCTTGTTTTGGTCTGTTTAATTATTAATTACTAAAAACTACATTTAATAAATAAAAGACGGTTAGACTTTATTTTAAGGTGTCCTTGTTACATTGCAATTATACATTTACTGAGTAATATTTATTAACTTCATGTGCTTGTTATATGTTTAGAGTTAGGATAAGGGTTTGTTTTTTGAGTTAGTTGCATGTGATTACGCATAATTTATTGTTATTGCATGTAACGTGTAACAAGGGCATTTATTTTTACTTGATCGCAAATGACATTTAAGTAACGAAAAATGTTTCCAAATAATAAATATAGTTTGAACAACATTAAAATATGGTATATTATAATATTAAATTATTTAATATGTAATATTTAATGATAATTAATATGATAAAATAATATTATTTATAGTAAAAACATTTACAGTGCTGCCAAATGAAATATATTTTTTTTAAATTATAAATAATTTCTTTCTTTCTTTCTTTCTACAACCTTTTGGTCAACCTTGCTGAAAGCTTTCAAGGAGGAAAATAACGTACTCGTTAAAAATGTTATGATCTGTCTGAAATAACCTGCCTTTCATTTTTGTCAGAGCGTTCAGTGTTCTCCACACTGAAGTACAGGACCTCACCTGTTCAGCGTGATTTTTTTGTCTCCTACGGAAGACTGACTACGCAATTTATTCTTTAAACTTTTTTCATAGTCTTTGACTTAATCCAGAAGATTTGAAATGCACTTTTGAACAGGCCAAAAAAATGTTAAGAAATGTCATTTCCCAAACCCCTAAAAGCTGTTAAATTTGCATGCGAGTTGCATCGGCTCATGAAGAGCATCCATGTTTATGTGTGTCTAATCAAAGACGGCACATCAAAGTTACAACGCAAAGTTTTGTAGCTGTGCACACACAAGACTCCAGGGATAATGAGCGGCACTGAAAATGAATATGATGTCCTCAAGTGTACAAACTGTTCCAGACAATTGCGCACATCAGTCACCGAATTACATCATGCCACAAAGGAATGAATAAAGGAAGTGAAAGAGATGTTTGATAAGTAGGTCATGTACGGAAAACACTCATTAGTGAAGGAGATACCAGAGGTGTCTGAAAAATATTCATAGGCTAAAACACAACTATGAATAATGTGTCTGCAATTTCTCTAAAACAAATAAAGTCCTTGAAGTTCTTTTTTGCTTAGTCAGGTATCTTGAGTCACTTTGTGACTCATCAGAAAAAGATATTTCATTTAGAGTTTGGCATTCAGGCACAAGTTTAGGCATTAGACTTCAGTTATACTGTATCTCGCCAAATCACTCAGAAAACTCTTTTAAGCTGACAGGCAGACACATTGACATTAAGCAGAGGTCATCACTAAGAGAAATGCCAATCTTCTCTCTGAGCTAAGCCTGACAGTCCTTTGAGAGAACCGCATACTGAGTAGAGGAGGCCCCTTGGTAAACTCAGATTAAAGTATTGATATGGCTCTATGTCTGAAATATAGTGGTATTTTAGATGGTCGGCACATATCGAGTGAAATGTCTGGCTTGTTGTGAAACTGTCCAATGATTATTGGGTGATTCAGCTTGTTTTGGATCATATTGTCTCCCAAGAAACCATTATTAAGATCTGACAGCGCTTATTTATCGAGGGAATGTAGGAACTAAAAGAAATGTATGGCTTGAATCAATGTAAATGGCTCTGGAAAAGTGTGCCAAATGTATCCATTTAAATCAGTCACCATTCATCATCTTAAAGTTCACTGAACATCAAACACAAAACAGTCCTTGACCCCATTCAGTTCATGAACTTTTGATGCAGATCAATTTTAAGAAATACTCATGCAGAATATTAAAATCTCATCTTAAACCTTCTGATATTTGCTTGAATATATAAAATAAATGCATTGTTTCAAAAAACGAAAGATTAAAATAAAATGAATAACAACATAATATAATATATATAGTGCTGTCAAACAACTAATCACATCCAAAATAAAAGTTTTTGTTTGCATAATATATTCTGGATGTGATTAATTGCAATTAATCCTTTGACAGCACTAAATATATATAATATAATAATTTTTTTGTCTTTTTTTGATGGCTGAATTTTAGACACTGAGCTCAAACTAAAAAAGATATTCTTTGAACCTCAAACACTTTGAATTAACGCAATTACATTAATTCGAAGAGAACGTCTTTTTAAAAAAGCCTTTGTGTTAACATCAAACTAATGGTTGTGTTTCCATGGAAAACATCCGCTCTCATCGCAGAAGGTTGGCTGTAATAAGAAACTGCTAATTAAAGAGGATGAAACAAACCTGATCTTCCCGATCAACTGTTTCCCCTCCTGCTTCTTAGTTGCTACGTCTGAATGTATTTTCCAATATATTAATTTGAATGTTTTGAAAACTTCAAACTCATAAATATATTCCGAGCGTGACTGTCTCCATTTGAGAGGTCTGTATGCTTCCATAATGAATTTGGCTCAGTCAGGCAAAGACTAATCTAAACTCTGAAAGTGCACTGCTTTTCTTCACAGATTTAGTGCTTTGTTTTGTGCTTCATCAGAGTGAAGGCTGAAATTGCTTGTAAATGTCTTAAAGCCCAGAATTGTGATTTAGTCAGGCACTCAGACAGCCCGTCCTTCTGAATAACGTGCCGGGTGACCTTGAAAGGCACTCAGGAGTGATTGTGCATCTCTGTGTGTGTGTGTGTGTTGAGGCTGTTGCTCCGATAGCATCTCTCTTTCTGATGAGACAGATGAGAGCCATCAGTCATTTATTCTGTGGCATAATGCCTATGCACTTTCTCAGGGCGCAGAGGCTTTTCGAAGTCCATTATATTCACTGTCCATTGTTAGTCATTTATTTGAAGGAGACTATGATTAAAAGGGAAAGTGTATACTGTTTTTGTACGATGTCCTTTGCTCTTCCCACAGACATTAACATGGCTGGAGAACCCCGTCCTTACAGGCCAAAAGTGGGATCCAAGCGACCTTTCTCCTTATACAGGTGAATTGAAAAGTTTTTTTTAAAATAGAAAAAATCAGCATTTTTTTCTAGTGTGATCAATATGGAAATATTGAAATAACATTTTCTCATCTTTTTGTTTTATTTATTTATTTATTTATTCATAAGTGGCTATGAATTTGATTATGATTTCTACAGGGATGATTTCTATACCAGGTATGTATATGCATTCACTTATGCAAATGCATGCTTTCAAAGATAATATATTGATAAAGCTACACTGATGTTGAATTCAAAGTGGTAGTTAAATTGGTAAGATCTTTTCTTACAAGAGCTTCGTAATAAGTTTTTGTGAATTCAATTTTCAGTTAAGATCCACCTTGTCGTGTTTGACCTTTTCTCTGTTATAAAATACTGAGGTAAGGTGAAGAAAATAAGAAGCTAAAAATTAGAGGAAGAGCTTTGCCTAATAACCATAATTAATGTCATTTTATTAGTTTGACTTCGATCCTTTGCTCAGGCTAATGATGAGCAGTCCTCTCCTGCGTGACATTAGCTGAATGTCAGAAAGCTGCTGGGTCGTTAACTGAGCAGCGCAGACACGCCGGTCATCTTTCCTCTGACATTTTCATGTGTTTGCTTTCACTCCTCATTTAGCAGAGCTGAGTTTTATACATCTCCATGGAAAATATATGTGCGCTAACGAGCAAAATTTCTTCAGTGAGGTTATTTAAAAATATGCAGGTAATTATCAAGTGAAATCTCAGGGGAGCGTGGTCTTGCTCTTTTGCGTGTGTACGAAGATATTCTCTTTATATTATATCTAGCTTAAAGTGCAAATAATACTATTTTACACTGTAATATTCTTAACAATAATAATAATAATTCAGTGGCATTTTTTGATACAGTAATACTTTGAACTGCAGTAATATTTTATTACATTTAAAATAACTGCTATCTATTGTAATACATTTTAAAATGCAATTCATTCCAGTGAATGCAAATCTGAATTTCCAGTAGCTATTATGAGTCTTCGGTGTCCTTTAGATATCTTTTCAATATGACCATTTGGTGCTCAAGAAACATTTCTTCTTATTATCAATATTAAATATGGTGGTGCCTAATATGTTTAAAAGAATAATACGGTGATACATTAATTTAGTGATTAATAATAATATTAAATATTTTTTACAAATATTTTTCTATTTTTCTTTTCAGAATTTTTGACACTCATGGGAGGTTAGCGCCATCCCCTCGGGCTATGATACCTGTCAAGCATTCCCGTTTGGTTACGCTCTCGACACGCAGGACAAAAAACTCATTCCAGCCCAAGATGTCCACCTGCTCTTCTTATATAAGAACATTGTCTTCAGGTTCCTTATGCTCTATGACTCCATCATCCAAAGTCAATCATCAGTTTTCATTATCATGTTTTTAGCACCTAGAACACTTAAAAATAAAGGTTCTTTATTGGCATCAATGATTCCACAAAGAACCTTTACCATCCATGGAACATTCTTATACCAGTGGAATATAACCTTTATCCAGTGGAAAAAGATTAGATTATTAAAATGTTCTTCATATTAATTGCTCTTTTTAAGAAAGGTTCTATGGGTAACTAAAACTGGTTCTTATTTGGCATCACTGTAGCCTTTATTTTTAGGAGTGTGTAATCAAACCTGGATTTTGACAAAACATGTCAGTATAGTTCAATCTATTTCCAATCATAACCATTTTAAAACTAAAAATAATATTTTACAGCAATGAGCTGATAAAATTACAGTGAAATATATTTATTCTCATCATTGTTTGTTTGTTTTTATCCAAGTGAAATCCGATCAGCTCCTGACAATCAAACAAGAACTTTCCCAGATAAAGATTAAGATCGACTCCTTACTGGGAAGGCTAGAGAAGATTGAGCAGAAGCAGTTAGCAGAAGCAGGTAAGAGGATGAAATGAACATTGCTGTCAGGGTAGAGGCCATGTTGGCAAGAGGTAGATTAAAAACACTTGTCTTCATCACTTGCAGTGTCATTGCAGGAAATTGAAAACAGCACCACTCGTGTCTTCACACACACACACACAAACTTGGACTAGGGGAGGGGACATACCTGTGCCAGTTTTACTTATTTTTAAGTTTGCTACACCGTTAAAAAAGCCACTGAAATGTACAAGAAAAATCTGCAGCTGTGATTGTCAGAATAGTAGCACTTATTACACCAACATCCTGTAGTACTTTGTACCTTTAAGGTATTTAAGGTAATATGCTGACAAGCACCAAAAACACAGGTGGTCATGGGAAAGCCACATGATGAAACATACGCGCACAGCGTATTACATCCAAATACAAAACACCACCTTGGTAACAAACATGGCATGAAAATAATGTAACAAGCATTAATTTAACAAAATAAGATGTAACAAAACCCTATGTACAGTACGTAGGAAGAAGCATAATAAAAACCTTAGTCAACGTTCTTTTTTCTTCTGTAAATTATAAATAACTTGTTCTTTTTCCACAAAAAAAACTGTAAATGTAACAATATTTGGTAACGCTTCAGAATAAGGGTCCAAAATAATGCATTAGTTAAGCATTAATTAATGGTTAATTTGTTCACAATTAAGCATTAGTTGAGCAAAAACACACTAGTAATTAATGATTAACCTAACATTTTAATCATTAATTAGTACTAATTGGTTTTCACAGTTAGCATGTTTACAGTCTATTACCTTTAAAATTACAGTCATTTCTACTGTATAAGTTTTCTTTAAATATTCACTGTAGCTGTTGGCTGCACTTCAATCTCATTATCTCATTCACATTTCTGTCCGTGATCTCAATATTGTGTAGATGCCCACAGGAAGCACGAGAAGGCCTATCAATCTCTCTATAGTGAGACAGAAGAGGATGGGGATCAGGAACATCAGGATGCGGGGTCTTGGGAAGTGACTGATGAAGGTGATGATGGATGTAATGACGGGGCTAACAGTGAACTGGTGAGCTGTCATTGAACTCATCTGAATGTCATTTGTTTTTATTAGATATATAAGCTAGAACAATTTGTACAGGATATAATTGTGTGTGTGTGTGTGTGTGTGTGTGTGTGTGTGTTAAATCCCAGATAGAAAACCACATATCTGATGTAGATAACTGAGCAAGGTTTGTACTACAAATTCATGTCCTTTCAAATTTAACACTCTTCTTTCTTTTTATTTGACTTCATCAAAAATTTATGTTGCCTCTGTCTTTCAAGATTTTTGTGAGATGTAGTAATGCTGCTATCAGAGATTCGAGACTCCCTGCTGCCCATGTAAGAGAAACATAATAATGTGCAATTTATTTCACTCATTATATTCTGTTGCGCATTCATAAGCAATGCCCTGTAAACTAGAAATCATTTTAGATATTAATATCTGAGTACAAATGTCTGCCTGATGTGACCTTCAGCATCCAGCAAACAGAAAATCCTCTTTTGCATTATGCAGTGTGTAACCAACAGTTTCATTTAAAATATTGCACATTTTTACACAATATATAAATATTTAAATACTTTATTTTTCTGTAGGACTGGGACCAGCACACCTATCAAGTTTACTATTTTTGGAAGATATCCAGATGGAATTGTTCACCCTTTCATGCCTGTTTGTTTATTTGTATTTTCCATTCATTCAACTGGTCATACATGCACATGCATGAGTATGTATAGGCATACAACATGAAAGACTGAAAACCATAACTTAATGTGTAAAATAATTAGTGCATTTTATCTAGCAAATGTGATCAGTTTCAGTGTCATTGTCATAAAGGTTCACAACTAAATGAAAACATTTAATTGTATGTGCATTTGATTTTTTGGACATTATAATTATGTACAGATTTAAATAATGTTTATTGAATGCAAAAAATATAATAAAACGATTTCTGTCTCGCCCATTATTAGTAATATAAGCTACGTTTACATCTCAATTTTATTTATTTATTTATTTATTTTTTTGTATTTTATAATAACTTATCTGAAAAGTGTGGTAAAATTGTTTTTGTTTAATATTGTGTGACGCATTTGTGAAATAAAATCGGCCAAACATCAATTGTAGCAAGCTCTTGATTTGGGGGATGCAACGTTGATTTTAGCTATGCAATACATTCGCTTTCTTTTGGGACTTTTTTGAAACTAAAGCCATCTGTACAGGAAGTGAACGGCCGGAAGTAGGAATTAGTAAGCGGGACTTTTAATTTCTGCAGCGGTAAATATATCATGGCAATCTTTGAATCCTTCGCGGGCTGTTAGAGTTTACTACAAGTCAGGTATGCAGTTATAACATATAATTTTACACATGTTATTTATAGTGTAATAGAAGAGGAAGTTATCGTGAAATCAACAAAAAGGTAAAGAGAGGCAAACAAAATAACTGACGCTAAGACTAACGTTAACGTCACATCACTTAGTATTTGAATTTAAAGTTTATTAACGCTTTAACGTTACCTAGCAATAGTTTTATACTCCCCTGGTAGTTCAGTGTGCCTTTTAATAAAATACCTGAACTATTATTAACACAAATTATGAGATGAATTCCATACTTAATCAGTCTGGGCTTTGTTTACATCCTGTGTTGTGTTGTCAAGCGCTGAACAGTCGGGCGCCCAGTGTCTAAAACTTATGTCAGTTCGTCGCCTTACTTCTTATTATCTGAATAAAAAACCCAATTTAAAAGTTATGTTAATAAACGTCTATCTGTGTGAAACGGTGATACGATATGTTGTTAACATATCCAAGTTATCGATTGTTGTTACTTATTCAGTCATGTGATACCCCAGAGGTCTGCGGGTTATTGCTTATATATTTGACAGGTATATACCGACTGAAGCTGGTTAGTGTCTCTGTAGCAGGTCATGGCTGTTGGAGAGCTCTGTCTAATTGATAAGGATATTTCAAGGTCAGTTTAACCCATAGTCAAGTTATACAGCAGAAGTGGACTGTATTTTAAGTGCGGTGTGTGATTGTGACTTCACCGAAAACATTTATTTTTAGTCTACTAGAAGTCCCACTGAATCCCAGCGTTTCATCCTTGAATCTTCACTGTAATCGCCTCACTAAGATTGAGGGCTTGACGACAGCATGGCACATAAGACATCTGGACCTGTCATCCAATCACATCAGTCGTGTAGAGGGATTAGCCTCCCTGTCCTCACTGCGCACTTTAAACCTGTCCTGCAACTTAATCACCAAAGTAGAAGGTAAACCGCACACTTTCTGGGGGGCAGAAAATGTGGTAAATGTTTGTAATGCCCCGTAGTATATTTTTAATGGTAAAATGAAAGCACGTCTGTTTTTAATTTGCTCTTGCACAGTTTCTTCCTGTTACTACTTCTAATTGGGTTACTTTGGTTTTCTAATCTGTCAATACATTGATTTCTTTCAGGACTTAATGGACTAACAAATCTCACAAGACTGAATTTAGCCTACAATCAAATAAATGACCTAACTGGTAGGTTAGATTGCATTTCCATCAAATAGTTTGCTTTTGCTCTCTGAATAACTTGACGTTTAAGATAAGAAACGCCACTAACATTAAAAAATCTGGTGGTTTTTATTTTTGTACATTTATAAATTTTAAAACCACACTTTTTTTCATTCATATATATATATATATATATATATATATATATATATATTATTGATA
>JAUMHP010000041.1:11234407-11247468 GCA_032361065.1 Enteromius trimaculatus | reverse complement strand
ATAGATAGATAGATAGATAGATAGATAGATAGATAGATAGATAGATAGATAGTCACAGGTGAAGAATACCCACAGGAGGGTGGATTTATTTACAAAGTGCGAGAACAAATGTGTTGAGGTGGGTGCTCCGGTGAGTGGCGTGCTCTCTTCCTCATGCTCTTTGGGGCTGTTTCTCAGTCTTTGGTAGTGCTCTCGCTGCTTATATAGCTGCTGTATGATGGGCTGCTGCTGGGGCCGATCAGCCAGAGATGAGGATGTGCAGGTGTGTGTCCTTTGTTTCCAGGGCAACACTGATGACTCTTCGGGACACTCATCACAATATATATATATATATATATATGTATATATATATGTATATGTTCTATAATATTTATGTACATTTTGGAATGATTGTTGTTCTTGTATGCTTATCATGACAGCGTTTATTTGATCATACAGTAAAGACAGTATTTGAAAATATTATTAAAATTTAAGATCTGTTTGTTGACAAACTTTAAACTAATTTATTTTTATGAAGCCAAAACTGAATTTTCAGCGTCTAATATTCCAGTCTTTCAGTAATCATTCTAATATGATGATATGGTGCTCAAGAAACATGTCTTGTTATTATCGATTATTCATCAAAAGGGGCAGTAAATACATTTACAGTGTAATAAAAGATTTCTATCTCAAATGCTGTTTCTTTTAACCTTCTTCAAGTACTTTCCACAAAAATATTTAACAGCAAAAACAATTTTGACATTAATATATTAATAACTGATAATAATAATTCACGACAGTTGAGCTCTAAATCAACATATGGACCATATGATGCTAAAGACTGAAGATTCAGCTTTGCCGTTGCTAAAAATAGAAAGCAGTTCTTATAATTTGTAATTATATTTTACACTATTACTGTTATAAAATGTATAGATTATATATGAATTATTAAAGACCCTAACACTCATACTAGTCTGAAATGGCTTATGCTTTCATTGCAGTGTGACAAATACACAAAAGCAGAAGTCCACAAAACAGACTGTTGTCCCCCGTAGAAGGATATCAGTCCAGAGCTCTGGGTCTGATGAAACCATAGAGTCTGCAAAAAAGGGCCCTAAAAGCATCAAAGCCAGTCATAACAAAAGCTCAGCTCAGTCTCAAGAGGAAACCTACCGGGTATGCAAACTGTGCAGCGCCAACATTTCTCTTTATTAACCTAATGTAAATTTGCAGAGAATAAAGCGCGTGTGTTTACATGCAGGCAATTGTGGAAGAACGAGACCAGGAGCGGGAACGGCGCTGGAAAGCAGAGCAAGCTGCAAAGAGACTTTCTGAACAGGTCAAGAACCTGCAGACTCAAGCCAGCGAGGAAAAGGACTTGCAAAGTTTGGCCATGCACACCACAGACAGGTGAGGGCATGTAGAGTCCTCTGTTATTATTGAGAAATATAGTTTCACTTTGTCTCTTTGTTCTGTTTTACTGTTGCATTGGAAACCAATGCGAATGAAACAAATGCAAATTGAGCAGCCTAATTAAGAGTCCTGCTGCTGACAGTCAAAGCAATATATATATATTTATATTTTACTAACACAATTAGCTGCAACATCTATTATCTGACTCATTCAAACACTCTTTTCCATCAAGGACACCTTAACAATCTCCAGCCATCCAAGGTTTGGAGAGAATGTTTGGCTTGACGTATTGCACCTAATTGGTGTCAGCTCCAGCTGAAATGTTGGATCTGAATACACTTGAGTATAATTAAATTTTATTAGAAGTTTCCAGAGACCCTACTGCAGGGTCCTGATGTATGAAGCTCTCCTTCCCACCTGCACGGCAGTTTCTGTGGCGTGATGACGGCCCTGATATTGTGCTCTAATATCATAGCCACGCGCTCCCCCTGGTGATAAATTGTAATTATAATGGAGATTAAAGCCATGGTGGCAGGCACATGTCTGCTGCAGATCATCAATCAATCCTAATTGCCACCCCTGCAGCATTTTGCTGCTAATGACTCTCGCCTCACAGTCCAGTGTCTGTTTTGTTAACGCTTCATCTGCTGAGTGTGTGTGAATGTAAATTAATGTAACAGTGTCATGTATTAATTGTAATTTTAACAGAAGTTTTTGTGTGTTATTTGTTTATTACTATTGTGCAGTGTATCTGAGATGCAGCCTAGTTTGTAACGGCAATATGTTGTGCCTTGGTGCTCATTTAGATGATCTGTATTGTATTTGGTTTGAAATTGACTCATTTCCTCATTTTACACACACACAAACACACACATATATAGATATATACAGTGAGAGTAAAAATATTTCATTCACAACTGACTGAAAAATAAATGATCAGTCTATTATTTTAATAGTGAGAGACAGAATACAAAAAATGCAGTTTTCGAAAAAATGACTTTCTGCAGATCCTCTCCAAGTCGTTAAAAGGTTTTTTATGCTGATGTTTGGCAACTCAAACCTTCAGCTCCCTCCACAGATTTTCCATGGGATTGGGATGGGCTAGGCCACTCCTTTGTTGTGTGTTACCAATTGTTTTCTTGGTGACTATGGTCCCAGCTGCCTTGAGATCATTGATAAGATCCTCCCTTGTAGTTCTGGACTGATTCCTCTGAAATTCCTAGAGGTGAGACAGTTGTTTTATATAATGTTTCTTCCATTTGCAAATAATTGCACCAACTGTTGTCACCTTAGTTGTCACCTTAGCGATAGTCTTACAGCCCATTCCAGCCTTGTGTAGATCTACAGTCTTGTCCCTGACATCCTTGGACAACTCTTTGGGCTTGGCAGTGGTGGAGAGTTTGGAATGTAAATGATTGCCTCTGTGGACAGGGGACAAACTTAGAGATTAGGAGGGCTCTCTTAAAGATCCTTACCTGTAGAAAAGACTGCTGATTGTTGGATCAAATGCAATATGCAAATAATTTTTTTAAAAAAAGTGTTGTTATTCTGTCTCTCACTGTAAAATATAAACCTACCATTCAAATTATAGACTAATAATTTCTTTGTCAGTGGCCAAACGTACAAAATCAGCAGGGGATTAAATACGCTTTCCCCCATTGTGTATAGATATGTTTATTAGAGAATCCTAAAACAATTTATTGTGGTTTCCAAAAAGCTGCACAGCTGTTTACAACAATGACAATACAAAGAAGTGATACTTGATCACCAAACTAACATATTATAATGATTTCTGAAGGATTGCATGATACTGGAGAATAGAATAATGACTGCTCAGAATTCAGCTCTGCCATCACAGAAATAAATTACAATTAAAACTTCAAATTCTCCAAAACTCCCAACATTTTAAGGGTAGTGTACATAAATGCATGCTGAAAGAGAATGGATCTTCTAAGATATTGTGAAAAAGTAGCTCTGATCTGACTTTTTCCTTTAGGTTGAAGGAGTTGTTGTTAAAAGAGCGCTCTGATCGGGCAGAATTGCAGACACGATTGCAGGAGTTGGAGGAGAGATACAGGTCTACGTTAGAGCAGCTGGAGCAGGTGCACAAACGGGAAGACCAGCACAAGAGGGCGCTGCGCAGTCTGGAGGACAGCTTAACCAAAGCAGAGGCCCTCAGGGTGCAGCAGCGAGCAGAAGAGGTAGAAAAGTGGAGTCCATATCTTTAGTAGTGATCGATTCATAGCATGAATTGAGTGCTCCAGTATGCTGTAACATTTGTTTATGTCTAAGCCATACATCAAGTGTTTATTGAGCTGACTTACAAGAATGGTTAGACAGTGAAATGCTAGTAGTCATCTAAAGGGCATTTTCTGTGGGATGGTTCCAGAAGCAGTTCTCAGATAAATATACAGGCCTATGGCTGAATTACAAACATTTTTCAATTTGTTTTTGACATTTAAATCCTTTGAATTGGGTTAGAGGAATATTTACACCTGACCTTTTGCATGTGTTTGAACGGCTGCCGTTAGAAACCTGCTACTTGAGCAGTTATCTGCTTATAAAGTGAAAAACACTCTTCAAAATAAATAAAATGTTTTTTATTTAAGATTTAAAGTGAATGACCTGCTATATTATTTCAGACAAAGAGGACTCAGGAGTTGGAGAATAAAGCTTCTGCCTTAAAAAGGGAAGTTGAAATACTCCGGTCTTCATCTCGACAGCACAAAGAGAAGATGCAGCAGTTGCATGAACTGTTGGCTTCTAGGGAGGAGATGCACAGGTACACAAACACCACATGGAATCACGTCCATGATCATTTCATACATAGAGTGTCTGCCAAAAAATTGTTCAGTTTACAGACAGGAAATTTCAACTGTTTTTTCTCGCACCTGTTTGACTTTGTGGGACAGGAAAGAGCTTGCAACGCGGCTGCTTCCTGGTGGGACTGAGTTTAAGGAGGCTGTAGCCAAAGAGGTGGTGGCCATAGAGCAGAGATTTGCTCAGAAACAGACTGATTTGGAACAGAAGATCTCTGATGCTAGTAGACAGTATGCTGCTCTAGAGGAGGAATTTCGTATGGCTCTTACCATTGAGGCAAAGCGTTTCTCAGAGGTAAATCTAAATTGTGAGGTATCATTTTTAGTCTGAAAATAAATAAAAATGTTTAATTGATGCTAAATTTGAACCTACTGGAGAGGAGAACATAGGTCTTATTTGAAAAACTTATATCTGTTCTGAGAAAAAACAGTACTGATGTAAATGTCAGTGCAGTACTTAAAATCTGTGCTGTTTTATTATGTATATATGTACCATTATAGCTTTTAGTAATATTTAAATATGCTTTATATTTTTTCATTTTTTTGTATTTATGAATAGTTTTAATTTATTTTTTATTTCTCTTAGAGAGTTTAGTACTTCAATTTGAACTTATTTCAGAGCTTTTTTATGTAATGTTTATATTTTATTTCCAAAACGTTCAATAGTTTTAGTTAAGAATGCTGCCTAAATTGTCAGAAATTTTATTGACACAACCCCCAGATTTTTCTGACTGTTACCCTTACCTTGTGTGTGTGATTTGTAGGTAAAGGAGGGGTTTGATCTGGTATCTGCTGAACTTCTAGAAGTGAAGTCAAGTCTCAGCCAGTCTCAGCAGAAAGAAAAGCAGTCAGCCTCTTTGGTGCAGGAGCTCACAGCTATGGTGAAAGAACAGAAAACACGCATTGCTGAGCTCCTCAAAGCCAAGCGAGAAGCTACCGCTGAGTTCAAGGTATAACCAAAAGATTTTACTAATAGAAATGTTATGATTTTGTTGTGTCCTTGACAAAGTTTTGTCAAATCATCACACATCAGATTTCAATCACTTTTTAAGTAATGCTATATAAATTACATTATAATGTTTTGGGGGTTTTTTTGTATTCTAGACCCGGGTACAGTCATTAGAATCCAGGTTAGAGGACGACAGACGACTTAACCTACAGGTGGAGCTACTGAAAAAGGACAAGTCCAAGCTGCTTTCCCAGCTTACTGCTCAAGAGTCTGTCATAGATGGACTTCGGGCCGAGAGGAAGATCTGGGGTCACGAACTTGCACAGCAAGGTACTTCAGTAACTTCGAGAAAACTTTAAGAAAGTATAACCCAGACATAGCTCATTTTTGTATTTGTCCATTTATTTAGGTGCATCCTTAGCACAGGACCGTGGCCGACTGGAGGCCAGAATTGAGGTTTTGATAGGCGAACTGGAATCACAGAAGAAGCGCAACGAGAGAGACAATGATGCCCTCAGGATTAAAGCTAAGATTGTTGATGACCAGACAGAGACCATTCGTAAACTAAAAGAGGTACTCACAAAAAAAACCCCAAGAACTAAGATTTAAATTCTAAATAAATTAGATATTGTCGTTCAAATCTGAATCAAATCAAAATATGTAATTGTTGCATGTGCTAATTTAATACACTAAGTATAAAATAAAATAGTCTAAGAGTAAAATCTCAAGTTTAATAGTGTCAGATTTCATCCTCTGGCTCACTTTTCTCTGACATATATATTGCTTCTAGACATTGCTGGAGCGAGATGAGCAGATTCGTAAACTTCGTGATGAGAATGTGCAGGAGCAGCGAAAGCTGAAGCAGCAGCTGGAGGAAGAAATGGCCTCTGCAGTGGAGCTCAGAGACACAGTGGAGCAGCTCAGTATCAGGAAAGAGGAGCTGAAACAACAGCTCTTTGATAAAGAGGCGGAACTTGATGAGCTTAAAGAGACATACAGGTATGAAACTGGTTAAACTGCAAACATCTTGTGATTCCAAGATTTCACCCTAACTAATTTATTATGGACAGTATGTCATTGTTTGAAAGGGTGTATGCTGATGTCTCACACCATCACACAGCTGTTTAGTAATATGTTAAATATTTTTCATTTCGCAGGGCCTCAAGTAAAAAATGGCAGGAAAAAGCTGAACTGTTGAGCACACTTGAAAGCCAAGTAAAGCGAATGAAGGAAGGTTTTGATTCCAAAGAAAGAGCACTGATAGAGGAAAAAGACAAAGCTTCACAAGCACACCGGTATGAGATGGGCAGCAGGCACTAAGCTGGCCCATAAAGTACTGTATACAGTAGTATATTTACATTTGTAACTTTTTTTTTTATTAGAGCTGCAGTGGAGAAGCTTCACAGTGTGGATGATGCCTTCCGTAGACAACTGGAATCTCTGCAAGCTTCCCATCAGGCTGAAATACTTCATCTTGGGAATGACAAACAGAAACAAATAGAAAAGGCCAATCAGAAGGTATTACTGTCACTAAAGAATTGATTTTTATGTATCGATTCACTGTATTGTGTTGACACATGCAGGCGAACTGCTAGACTGAAGTGAGCAGACTAGAATGAGTTGGTTTTAATTGAATGTATTGATGGATAGGATGATTGACTGGGAGAATGCTTTCTCAAGAACATTTATTTGTTTATTTATAACCACAGGTGCTCCAGGTGGAGGAGGAAATGCGCCAGCTGCTTGAGGAAACCGAGAGTAATAAAAGGGTAATGGAGGAGAAAATGAGACGCCTCACACAAGTGCTGAAAGACTTCTAACCTCCTGTCCGTTACAAACTAAAAGACAAAAACTTGGAAGAAGCCTTTTTGAAGACTTTTGTCACTGTCTCAGTCTGGCATATCCTGAAATTATTGCACCTCAGAGTGTCTAGCCTACTGTAGTGCCTACTGTTTTGGCTTATGCTTCAAATTATATGGAAAATCATCAGAACAGTGAAACTTATTTTTTTAATGACTTTTTTTTATACACATTATTTTTGTGTACCTAGAGCATACAGCATTATGCATTATATACTGGACTTTTTCTGTACGTTGGCTTTTTTGTTGTTGTTTAAATTGATTAAATTATTAACTTATTACGCTGTTTGTTGTGTAATTTTGGAGGATTAAATTATATTTTGAAAGTGTGTCGAATTCTCAAAGCATTTCAGTTGCTTGTAATCTGTTCGAAGTCGAACGCTCAAGCAGAGACGTTGTCATAGAAACGGTAATCCAACGTCATTTCCTCTCATTTAAAAACCCTCGAGCCATCAGTAGTAGAAGTGTAGCCTGAGGTAAATAAGTGCAAGAGATGATTGTTGCTCCCCCTCACCAACAAAACTGAAGTCGACCTCCATACCTCTGAGCGAGACAAAGAGGGAGTTTCTGAGCTGCATCCCTAAAAACAGCGGGCGTTTGGATGGTATGGCTGAGGCGAACAGCGCGAGTTTTCCTCACACGACACCGAACGGGTCCAGTCGCCATGAGAAGAGTTTGGGTCTCCTCACAGTGAAGTTCGTTACTCTGCTCCAAGAGGCCAAAGATGGAGTGCTCGATCTCAAAGTGGTGGGTTAAAATACATTTACAAGTGAATGAATGAAGCTCGACAGGTTGTTCTGTAAGGTGCGTCTGTCAAGTGTTAACGTTACACAAAGAAACTGTTCGTACCTGAGTGGACTTTAGCCGTCCTGTGAGGCTTTTATTGTCAGATTAGATATGTACGGAAATACGTGGATTGTAGTTAATTAAAAGTGTTGATGTACTAATAGAAATGGCGTGTTACACAGAGGGGATTTTGAACAGAAACACGTGGGATTCTCGCACGGCAGGTGTTAGTTACCTGACGCTCGAGGCAGTAGAGACGCACTGTGAATTCATTGGAGCTGCATCTGCTATTTTTCGATCACGTGGAGCAAAATATGTCCTTAAACTCTTAAAGAAAATTGTAGTTGTTTTTTTCTTTCTTTCAGCAAAGGTGCTTAACATCCAGAAAATATTTTAAATCGCTCTCACACACCCTCCCTCCCTCACCCACTTTTTTTAAACCATGTAAATTTAATGTTATTATGTAGTTATTGATGGACTTATGTTACTGTACACTTAACATACTGCTACTATTAAACTTGGAGTAAATGTTATGTAAAATATTTATTTAATTTAATAATAATTATATAATTAATATAATAAATAAATAATTAAAATAATTATATAATTATAATAATTAATTATTAAGTAATTATATGCAAAATACATATTTTGTATAAAAAAGATAATTTGTTTTTATTCCAGTATTAATTGTTTTTTATTTTATTCTGTTATATAAAAAAAATAGAGGATATGTGTCTCTGCATAGACACTAAATTGGAATATGCCACATTTTGTTACTTTTCCATTATATTCCCGTCAGCTATTTACATAGACCGATAATGGAGATATTATGTGAACATAAGGTCAGTTTGACCACTGCTAGCACACCTGCCCGTGCTTCTAATCATGGCATACTTACTCGTGGTTGAACTCCCCTGATAACGGTTGGGGGTTACTGATTTATCCAAACCTATTTTTTTTATCTGTATATCAAGCCAAGCTATTGTTTGGTACCCTAAATAATCAATTTCGTTAACTTTGTGATTATTTTTATAGGCTGCAGACAGTTTGGCCGTCAAACAGAAAAGGAGAATCTACGACATCACCAATGTTCTGGAAGGCATTGGGCTCATTGAAAAGAAGACCAAAAACACTATTCAGTGGAAGTGAGTACAAATATCAGGGAAGTTATCAGTCTCCTATCATATGTTTCCTTAACTTTTTATGTGCATACTGTAATGTTATGTGCCTTATTTGCATGCTTAGCGTGATATACTTGAGTTATGTCATTCTCTAAAGCAGTTGCTTTGTCTTAATTAGAGGGGAGAATTCAGGCTGCCAGCCTCAGGAAGTTCTTGAGCAGGTAGAACTTCTCAAAGCAAATATTGCTGATCTGGAGATTCAAGAGAGAGAACTCGACATGCAGAAAGCATGTCTGCAACAAAGCATCAAACACCTGAATGAAGACCCCTCCAGCTGCAGATATCCTTACTTTTTTCATTCTAGTTTGAATTTTTTTCATTTTTGGTTGGTTCCACTGGTAATTAACAGTCCCAGAAAATGCCATTGTCAAAGGAGTGCACCTAATTACATGTTGTGTGCTATAACCTGTCCTTCTTTGACTGGGAGGTGTTATTGTTGGGTGTTTGTGTGGCCCCAGTCCAGTTTTTCTGGTCTCTGGTCTATTGCAGGTTCATGCTAGAGTTAAGCCTTACCCCACCAGTTATTCCTCTTTGGATTAAAGTAGTTTATGCAGAGTTTAGTCTTTTATCTCAAAGCTTGTAATGTCATGCAACAGAGCATCTTAAGGAAACGTGTTGATGGGGGGGGGGAAATATGAGATTTTAGGGAAAATTACACATCAATCCTTTTGCTGCCTTTTGAAAAAAATATTGACTTCCCTTGAGAAAATATCTGCCTGTTTGATAGAACACAATAGCACTGAGAGACAGAGAGAGCAACAACACTTTTTCAAATTTTGTTGCAAAGATTTTTGGGAGAACACAAAAGCAATGAACTACAATTTTTCTTCATCTCATGTTTTTATGCTTTTGCATTGTCTCCCTTTCAAATAAAAAAGAAAGCATTCACCAGAGAAATTTTGCTAGCGATTGCAAAACCATTATAATTTTTTTTTTTTCCTCTCGCCTAATTTTTGTCTATCCAGAGTTTTGTGTTTTTGCCAATGAATGCATGTTTCTCAGGAGAATGCAAAAGCACTGAATTATAACTTTTTCCATCTCATATTTGAATGGTTTTGCTTGCTCTCAAAAACAATTGCATTCCCTTTAAAACTGGTTTACTTGCAAAAGCACTTAAACGTATTGCAATTTCTCCCACCTCATGCCGTCTCTGTATAATGGTTGCAATTTTATGTGGGGAAAAAAAATTACAAAAAGACCAAAGATAGATTGCATTATCACTCTGTACATGTTCCTTAGCATTGTGTACATATAGCTACGTGACACATGAGGACATATGTGATGCGTTCAGTGGAGATACTCTTTTAGCTGTCATGGCACCATCAGGAACACAACTGGAGGTCCCAGTGCCTGAGATGGTAGGTTACACCCAGCTTAAGCTTATTCACCATTCATCCTTGAACTATTTGAGTGAATTTTACATTTAGGTATATATTTTATAAGTGTTCATTTGCGGGGTTTTTTTGCTGGTTTATAATCTTCATGGCTTTTTTGTTGTTGTTGTTGTTGTTGTTGTTGATTCAGGGCCATAATGGTCAGAAAAAGTACCAAGTGAACTTGCGAAGTCACTCGGCTCCTATCCAGGTGATGCTGATAAACCGAGAGACGAGCTGCTCCAAGCCTGTCGTTGTCTCCGTCCCACCTGTAGATGACATTTCTGCCATGCCGACTCCTCCTAGTACTCCAGCAGGGGTGCAGAGGTTCCCCATCTCTTCAGCAGAGCTCTGTGACCTAAAGCGTGGGCCGCTAAAAAGCCCTGCTGCAGAGCACCAACTAACGTCGTCCTCCACGTCCCCCGACATGCACATGGGTACTACTTTTATTCATGCCGACCCCATTCATTACTGTGTGATTGGAGCACCAGTCATTATTCTCTCTGAATATTGAAATCGGATGGGAATACCCCTATATTAATGAGTGTTCACATTATTTCGTTCAACCACTCTATGTATGATTATACATCCATATACACTACTGTTCAAAACAGTCTTACCGTTCCCAGACTTCTCAACTGTAGTGTATATACAGCATAGGACTGATTTTATTTATATATTTTTTCTTTTTTTTTTTCTTTTTAAAGAATGCAACTCTGAGTCTCCTGTCAGTCAGTCTTTGTTGATGCAGGGGTCTCTAGGTGTTTCTGAAGAACAGCAGAGGGAGATGGGGGGTCAGGATCTGCAGTCCATGCTGGAAGAAATGAGGGATGAGAGAGAAGGTGACATGGATTCCATTATTATAACAATATACAATTTCTCCAAAGCAGTTATTTAAAATGTAAAAAAGGGTTATTTTTTTTTATTATTTTCAAGAAAAACATTTACATTTGTGCTTTCTTCTTCGTCCAGGTGTTTCTAACCTTATTGATGAGTTGATGTCTTCAGATGGTAAGTGTTGACCTTCTGCACAGCCCCCTTGTGGTTACACAGAACGGCTTCTTTTGGTTATATTTGTTCTGACTTGAAGCAGTTCACTGCCGTCCTTATCAATTAATCATATAGCTTGCAGTGCAGATAAATCTTTTTAATATGTCCCAACCAGAGGATGGGTTCCAGCAGCTGAGTGATGGTTCTTCTCAAGGTTTTGTTATCCTATGCATGCCAGTTTTTCCTCAGCACTTTTGCCTCTGCCTGATGTTTTATGACACTAATGTCATAAAACATCAGCAAGGTTATGTAACCTTGTTGCGAGTTCATATATGTTGTGAAAGTTATAAAAGTAAAATTGGAAATCAATTTTTTTAATAATCACCAAAAGTGTTAACTTCTTATACGATCTGTATACAGTGAGGTCAATAAGTATTAAATCACCCTGTGTTTTTGCAAGTTTTCTTACTTAGAAATCATGGAGGGGTCTACGATTTTCAGCATAGGTGCATTTCCACTGTGAGAGACAGAGTCTACAGAGAAAAATCTGGAAATCACATTGTATGATATATTTTAAGAATTTATTTGTGAATTACTGTCAAATACGTATTTGATCCTCAAAGATCTGTTATTTTGCTTTTAAATAGTCCAGCTACACTCTGCTCATGATTAGAAATTAGCACCTGTTTGAGGTCATTAGCTGTCATAAAGACACCTGTCTACTCAACAATCAGCCAAAGTCTGAGTAGCAACATGGGTAAAACCCAAGAGCTGTCAAAAGACACAAGAGACAAAATTGTAGACCTTCACAAAGCTGGAAAGGGCTACGGGGCAATTGCCAAGCAGCTTGGAAAAAAAGAACAACTGTTGGAGCAATTATTAGAAAATGGCAGAGGCTGATGATGACTGTCAATGTCCCTCAGACTAGGGCCCCACGGAAGATCTCTCCTTCGAGTATCAATGATGCTAAGAATGGTGAAGAATCAGCCCAGAACTACACGGGAGGAGCTGGTCAATGCCAATGCCATCGTTTCCAAGGCTACCATCAGTAATACACAAAGACATCATGGTTTAAAATCTTGCATCGCACTGAAGGTTCCTCTGCTTAAGTCAGCCCATGTCCAGTCCCGTCTGAAGTTTGCCAGAGACCATCTGGATGATCCAGAGGAGTTATGGGAGAAAGTCCTGTGGTCAGATGAGACCAAAGTGGAACTTTTTGGTCTTATCATTCTTCTTCCTCCAAACACGGCGAATGGAGTTGAGTATCATCCTAATAATATCTTGCCTACAGTGAAGCATGGGGCTGGAAGCATCACGCTCTGTGGGGGTGTTTTTCTGCACAGGGGACAGGACGACTGCACTGTAATAAGGAGAGGATGAACGGGTCATGTATTGTGACATACTGGACCAAAACCTCCTTCCCTCAGTCAGAGTGTTAAAGATGGGTCGTAGCTGGGTCTTCCAACATG
This sequence comes from Enteromius trimaculatus, assembly GCA_032361065.1. Classification (NCBI taxonomy): domain Eukaryota; kingdom Metazoa; phylum Chordata; class Actinopteri; order Cypriniformes; family Cyprinidae; genus Enteromius; species Enteromius trimaculatus. The sequence continues at coordinate 11,234,647 of JAUMHP010000041.1, read as the reverse complement.
ACAATTACCCAAAGCACACAGCCAGGAAAACCAAGAAGTAGCTCCGTAAGAAGCATATCAAGGTTCTGAAGTGGCCTAGCTGGTCTCCAGACTTGAATCCAATTGAAAATCTTTGGAGGGAGCTGAAACTCTGTGTTGCTCAGCGATATCCCCGAAACCTAACAGATCTAGAGAAGACCTGTACGGAGGAGTGAAGTGCAAACCTGGTGAAGAACTACAGGAACCGTTTGACCTCTGTAA
>JAUMHP010000041.1:11210972-11229302 GCA_032361065.1 Enteromius trimaculatus | reverse complement strand
TCAGTTAAAAAACAAACAGTTTTCAAATAGCAAATATGCACATTTTACTAGCCAAACAGTGTGCAAATTCAGCAGCTAACATCTGGATCATATTAAACTTTTCACAAAAAAGAAAATAATCTTCTAAAACTGATAATGCCATGCTTTTCTTACCTTGAAAGACTCGGGGTTTTGCCTGAAGGCAGAGTGGAGTGTTTCTGTCTGCTCTTCCTGTGAGAACAGAGTCTGTTTACTGTGACTCATACATGCAGAGCTTTTCTCCCACACCTAAACATACTGTGAACGTACAGTATCTGTTTTTATATGTGGTTCCAGCAGCTGTCCACAAAAAAAGCTTTTAGCTTTTCTCAGAAAGCACATCGCATAAATGTGATGCACGACATTTTGATTTGATGCAGAGTTTCTTTGAGTATTGATTATTCCAAATAATTTGTGCACACACTTTGTTTTATTTAAAACCGGGTTGTTTTATATTTCATTGTATTTAATATTCTGGTTGATCTGAGCTACACATTTTCAATTTTAGAAATAAGTGCTGTCAACTTTGTTTGCACCATCTGCACTACTTGTAGGCTTTTGCATGGTTGCTTGTGGTTACTTTTCGGGGTTCAGTGTGAAAGGCGATGTTATTACACACTGGCCTTGTGTGATCTTATACAAAATGTGTTTTACAGAACATATTAGATTCTTAACAACAAAGTGAAATGTTCAAGAAATAGTTTTGTGTTATTATGAAGGATTATACAGATGAGGAAGAAGGGGGGTTGCTTTTCTATTTACTTTGTACTGTCAGTGTGATCTGACAAATTCCTGGCACAAAACATAGGACTAAAATTTTGTATGCCTTTTCAAGCTAACAACTTTCCTGGCACATTAAACAGGCAGAACTACCCAACTACAAAAGAGGAGTGACAGTCATGCAGTGTGTATCCCACAGAATCTGTCAACACACACAGACTATTTATATGCTCGACAGTATCAACATATCAATTCCTTCACAAACAAAACGCACTTAACAGTCAACTTCATAGAAAGCCATTAGGCTAAACCTAAAACCAAAGGCAGTTTCCACACAATAAAAGAGTGACATGTAAACACAAATGCTTTATTGTATTAAAGAGGTGAAGATGAACAGATATCAAACATTTCGTTTTACAGGAGCCAAGCTGGTTTGAGCGCTCATCTCTTGGGTAAATATTGCCCCCTTGTGATGCGAATACGAATTACACACGGGTGAGAGTTCAGTAAATACATTTTATTTTCCATAGAGATTATTACCTAAGCCAAACATGCTTGGACAAGAAAAGCTATAGAAATATAAACGATTATCACAAGCATAACCTGAACCTGAAACACAGTTTATGAAACATGGTGGTAGATTCCTTTTTTCCTGATTCAGGGAGCCTGTAAGGAGAGAATCCACAATAATGTCTGTTCAGAACCATTTTTTCCTCTCAAGTTATGTAGATACATTGCAACATGTTACCTGGGAAGGAGTCTTGAATGCGTGTAATGCTTTAACTTTTTCATTCGCCATCCTTCTTGACTTTGGCAGTCTGCTGTGTCCACTTTAATTGAGGTAAGCAAATGATGAGTTCACAGTAAAACAAGTCAATCTGTTTCTAATATGTTTAAAAGACATGCTGACAGGCTGATCAGAGGATAGTGAATACCTCATTGCTTGCTAAAACGCTAAACTTCCCAGGACGAGGACGATTTCGTTTGTTATTCCTGCTTTTATCTTCTCTCTTGTTGCGGGATAACTGAGAAAAACAAATGATCAGTTCAGTGTAAAGTGAGTCAATATATTTTTAGTATATAACATTCACATGACAGGAGAAGCAAGTGTTCATAATTATCCATAACTTAACATTTTTCTCCATTTACAGTACATATAGCCTATATTTTATCCAATGAACTGACAGAGAATGGTAAATACCGGTGGATCTCCTAAAGGAGTGTAACGTCCTGGATATCTCTGGTTTTTTCTCTGAGGCTTGGGCTTCTCCTTCAGATCAATTAAAAAGATTGAAAACATTACATTTCTGTTGACACATTTTACATGGCTATCTGCATCATGGAACAACTGTGAGGCAAAGTTGCAGCTAATATTTTTGGCAGATGAAATCTTTGTGTAGCTAATTATTTGTGACAAGCAGGACCACTGGCATGGGCATGTTAATGGTTATCACAGAGAAAGCTTAACTATAGCTTGATTATCATCCAAATCCTGTAGGGGGTTTATTACGTTTTGAAAATGTGTACTTACTTTTAGTGTCACAACATCTGTTGCATCTGGATTTTGTGTTTCTGTGAGAACCGTCTGTCGTCTTACTCTGTACACCTTGCAAAAGGATTGTTAAAATATAAATGATTCAAAGTAAGCAAATATATAAACATATGAAAATAAGACTAATAAGACTTACAAAATACCTGCAGAATAATTTAAGTGATGACTTGGATGTACATTGAAATGATCTCTGGTCAAGTCGGGAGAGGACCATTAACAATACTGTTTATTTTTACAAAATATTCAACTGCTTATTAATAAAAGTATCTAAATCATAATTGCTAATGAAATTTGGTTAGAAGTAAGCCACTAATGCGATATCTCATTTTGAGAGAAATATATGAATTATATTTAAGGAAAACCACAGCAAAGGAAATATGCTTCGTAAATGCATTCTTACCTCAGCGTGACTGACCTCAGTAAAACCAGCAAAGTTTGTCTCTCACCTCAAACTGATGAACCTCTGGCTCATCAAAATTAATTGGCTTCTCCATGCTTTTATCTTCCTCAACTACTTCTCCATGAAGACTGGAGATGAGCAGGCTGAGACACAACAGCCCGAGCTGCACAATACTCTTCATCCTGCTGCTTTCTGCAGTCCAAGCGCACTTCATCTGTGCTTTATATTCACATTTAATCACTGCCAGATGTCCAAAAAAAGGGTGTAACACATTGTCCCTGACGAAAACATCTTGAAACACACTTGGAGGTTTGAATAACAACCCTGCAAAATATACAGTATCTTACTATTGTGTTTTGCCATTCAGCTTTCGCTTTTGCTATTGATTTATAACTTTGTTTGCAGGAAAACAGATGAAAGCCATTGCATAAGATTTTTTCCGTTCCAGAAAACAAAGTAAAAAAAATTATCTTAGAAAACTAATTTATTTCTCTTTGAGGACTAGAAAGCACGAGAGTGGACGCACGTACTTTGGCCTTTCTGTTCCATTGTTTTAAACCAGCTGACTAGGTCTACATGTGACTAAGCTTAAGTCGAAAAATACTGGAACATTAAAGTGTAAATTTACTGCTCGGTGACACTAACAGCTGGTAGAACAAAAGAAAAAGACCACATATACCATTAGCAGTGAACACAAAGTGTGTGTGGAACTGATTAGCTTTAGCTTTGTCAAACAGCATAATCCAGCTAAGACCAAGAAACAAGGCTGGTTTAAACTGGTTTTCTTTTAATAACTGTACGGATGCATTTAGATCTGTGTTTTATTATTTGGGTGCTCTCAAAATTCATTATTTTTCTTGGTTTATTCGTAGGACAACAATATGTTGAGATGCTGAGAAAAAAAATACTGAAGAAGACAGCAAAGAATGCAAAATAGCAAAGCAGTATACAGACAAAAACAACTGAACTCTTGTTCTGTAAAAACATTTTCCTAATTTGACCAGCCTTGAAAACTGGTTGTAAATCTCTCTTTATGCAATCTTTTTCAATTATGTACTGTTTTTTGTCATATTGCTTTCTTTCTCTTAGCACAGGATTTGCATTTCTTGAGCCTTTTAAAAAAATTCAAAATCTATCTATCAATACAAAATGCTTGTTATTCTGTATATTTAAGCTAAACGTTTTTTTAATGAATCCAAATCAGTGTTATCCTGTGACTGCATTCAGCAATGCAACTGCCTAATACAACAGCAACGTTTAAATCTCACATTCCCTTCACCCTCAGTATGGTGTCAGTGTTCATTCATCACGTCCAAAAGTGGATTATCAACACTGTTGCAGCATTGCAGGGCTCTGTGTGCCGGAGGTTGGCAGATTTTGGGTCTCGTGGTTGTAAATGGCATGAGACCACAGCAGGTACACGAGCTCCTCGAGCGTTTCTCTTCAGACGTTCTTGATTATTTTTTGTCAAACATTTCCAAAAGGCACGGAAAGTCGACCGTGTTGATTTGAAGCGGTCTGCAAACATTCATAATGAGTTTGTCTGCAAATCTTGACAGCTTTGAAGTCGCTGGTCGAAAAGAGCTGATGTAAGCGGCTGAGGAGAAGGAGACGGTAAGTGCCCCGGCTAAACTAACGTTAGTCCCAATTATCAATTGTTTGTCTCTTGTATGGTCAGTTTGCTGTTTACTGCAGTGAAATTGTATATTAATGCACCTGTATGATTAATCAGGACAGAAAATAGGGTATTTATTATGAACTGTCTCGTGCAAGAAATAGACCGGTTTCTTAAAGTAGCTAACGTTAGTTCAAACTCGACGTCCACTTCCGTCACAAAGTCTGGTTTAAAGGGAAAGTTTACTCGAAAACTAAAGTTATGTCGTCATTTGTACAGCCTCATGTTGTTATTTTCTGTTGTGGAGCGCAAAAGAAGATGTGAAGCAGAATGACAAGCTCAGTCGCCATTCAATTTCATTGTATGGGAAGAGGTGCATCGAAAGTAAATGGTGACTGGAGGCTGAGGCGAGGAAAGGATGACAAATGTAGAACTGTCCCTTTAACGCATTGTCACCTTCTGACAGATGAATTGTAGTCATACCTCATGGGCAAAAGATTGTGTTTGCTTTCACTGTTGGCTCAGCAGATGGTTTTGAGGTTGCTGAAAAAGTTGTGTTAGTTTAACAGTGTGCCTGCATAAGGCTAATTTTGTTTTTTAAACTGTTGGGTGCCAGTGTTATTTTATTATTATTTATAATATTATTTAATATTCATTAATATATTGAACAAGTTTTATTTTTAGCCTAAATGTTCAGGTTTTTATTTTATTTTAGGATTTAGTACTTTTATGCACTTTCATTTTCTTAATTGCAGTTTTTAAGGCCAGAAAATAGAAAAGTTAAAGTCAAAGCATCCACAGCAATGGATAAAATTGACATTGTTTGGGGTCTTAAATCTCAGGGCCCTTCGTTTAGCTAAAGGCTGATTTAACTGCCTTATGCAACAGGGTTTACTTTGGACTTTTCTCATAATACATTGTATTATGTTGATTTCATAATGAAACAATGTTATAATTACAAGATTATTTTGTTTTCAGATTTAGCTTCTGGCTTTCTTTATACAGTAGAAATATGGCATATCTGACATCTGTAACTTCAAACACATTATGAAGCCAGTGGCACGGTTAGTGCCAAGCTTTTGATATTGTTAAATGACTCTGCTCTGCTTCTATTACTGTCCTCAGCTAACAGTCAGGACAGGGCAGGTATCTTATTAGCTCTCCAGAGGTGAAGGATGGGGCGTAAGCTGGATCTCTCTGGTCTGACGGATGTGGAGGCTGAGCATGTGATGCAGGTGGTGCAACGGGACATGGAGCTGCGCAAAACGGAGGAGACGCGGCTCAAGTGAGTCTTGTGCACACCTCTGTGTATTTGTAGCATCACTTTTAGGAATTCTCCTGCTCAAAATACACTACTGTTTAAAAGTCTGCAGTCAGTATGATTTCTGCTTGTATTCAGCAACATCATTTAATGAATTAAAGTGACATATGTATCAATATCAATGATATCTATGACGTATGTAAAGATATTTGCATATATATATATATATATATATAAAATAATCTATAAATGGCGTTTCTTTTTATTGAAATTTTTTGATCATCAAAGATCTTGAAAAAACTACTAAATGCTTCATGGTTTCCACAAATACATTAAGCAATATGACTTATGAGCAATATGAGTTTTCAGTATTGATAATAAATGTAACTGGAACAACAAATCTGATTTTATTATCAAACCACATCTCCACATATTTCTCGTAAAACTATAAACTATTTTAGCATTGTCTTCCTGATAATGTCACCCAAATGGCATTCCAGTCATTGCTAGAGAATATATGAGGAAGTTCCCATCATTCTTTGTCATACTTTAAAACAAAATGACAGGAAAGGCCCTCCCTTTCCTCTTTATCCATGACTCACTTCCCTGAGCCCACCATAAATATGACTTTGAAGAAATCTGATCCTGACCTACAGATATATAGAGGCATTTTTATTCAGGAGAGACGGAGTCATGTTGTATCTTGGTCAAATGAGTCCAATATTTCTACCGTCACAGGTATTTACAAATTAAAAGGCCCTCTCGGTTTGCATATAAACAAACATCTGTTTGGTGTTCTGATTTGCTGCACTTCCCAGCAAGTATTTATAACAAACATGTAAAGTACTTACATAATCTTTTTTATGTAATACTAGGTATAAATACATTAGTTCCCAAAGGACAGAGCATATATTTAGTCTGTAATCTATGTTTGATCTTCTCTCTTCCCCTCTTTCCCCCATTATTTAGTCTTTCTTTAAAAAAAAAGTGTGGCACATTGGCACAAAGAAGCACGTTACTCATCACGGTACTTCGGGGTGAGAAAAACACTTTGGTTAATGACTTTGTTTGGCACCACGATTTTTATCTGACTGAGAGACAAGAATTATGGCCTCTCTAATCTCTCACACTATTGTTGAAAATGCTTGTTTGCTAGAACAGGAAGTAAGAATAATGGCACAAAAATTAATTAGGAAAAAAACAAACATTGCCACAGTGTAGCCGTTTCATGCTTTTAGGTATTTTAGGCTTTTTGGCATGCCTCTAGTTTGTAACTCAGAAATGCAGAAATTGACATTGTATTTAATGTAGTCACAAAAAGAGTCTTTTGCCTTCAAAATCGGATCACAGGTTCTTACAGGAGACATGCTAAAGATGTGTGTTAATAGTTGGTGTGAAGATCTTTCATGGATGTCCACTTGTACACTGTATTGATATGTATATGATGCACTTTATACTGTCTCTTCTTCACAAGTAATATATTTCTTTGATGTACTTTTAAAATGCCTGCTAGGACTTAAGTACCCTTGGGTATGCAAAGCCCTGATTGGGTAGCACTGATCTAAATCAGACTTTGGAAAAAATCTAGAGAGACACCCGAGAGTCTGCCATCTATCCATCCATCCACTCATCCATGATTTTCCATTTCATTAAATCAAAGATTTCAAACAGATGGCAGATTCTGTCATTTTCGTGAGGGCCCTGTTAATCCATTACATGAAGAGGAAATGTAATGGAGCTGCAAACAGAACATAGTGTATCTGAGCAGACGTGTTTGGCTTGTAGCACAATATATTTAGTGGGTCAGTTTGGCCTTTTACAAACAATTATGATAGGATTGCTTCTTTAATTACACGCTGATCCATTTACACAGCAAAACATACTGGGGATATTTGTGTGGCTTATGTTTTAAGCTGTTTTCAACTGCATCCAATCTGATTTCTTGTGAGGGTTTATTTAAATGAGGGAATTCTCATTTTCAGTCTGTGCTGAATCTCCATAGTAAGACCAGCAACTATGCATTTAACAGATTAACAAACCCTGATTAGGACATGTTTTCTTGCCTTGCTCTAAAGTGAACCATTCCCAGCATGAACTGTTTGCTTTGCGTTATTGTGTTGCAATAACTCTGTTGATCTATGTTTCAGGAATAGGTCATGTAATTGCTACATTGCTAGAGTTTTTGGGCTATATAAAACAGCAGTAGATTAGGTTTGAGCTTGATCTCCCTTGTGTGTGAACCTTTGAATTCTCAGGCAGCATTTTTTATGAGATTGAATTAGACTTTTACATTCATTACATTTAATTGTGTATCATTAAATAGTGTATAATTACAAATTATACATTCAAATTTGATAACACCTTATTTTAAGGTGGTCTTGTTAGATACTGCTTTTATGCGCAATTATAGGAAAGTAACCCTAAACCAAACCCTAACAGTACATTTGGTTAATTAACATTACTCAGTACTTAAAGGTAGAGTTACACTGTAACAAGTGTAACACTTTAACAAAGTCTAACCTTAAATTCAGTTAAGTTAACGTATGAAATGCATTTTATTTTGTGAAAGTTTAACAATTTTAAGTTAAATGGTAAAAAACTATATAAAAAAAACCAACATTTTAACATTGTATGTGTTACGGGAAGGAGGCGAGGAAACTTGTGAGTTCATATGCAAGTAGGTTTAATAAAAGCTCAGGGTCAGGACAAGCAGAGATCGAGCACCGGCAAACAGACTCAAACGAGGCAAAGGCAATAGAGAGAATGATAAACAAAGCAAGAGTCCAAAATACCGTGAATCAGTCCATGGGGCGAAACAGAGAGGAAATCCAGAAAATCCAAATAACAACACAATGAAAACAGGACCACGAATGAACTTGGCTAGGATAAACGGTAACCCATAGAAACAATGATCCATGAACAACATTCAAACACAGGGGGGTTTATACAAATGAAAGTAGGTCAAGGGGTGGAGCAAACAATCAAACACCAAGACAACAAATGAGTGGGCGGAGACATGAGTTCATAGCTGAGAGTCCATGAATGAAAACAGACGTAACAACACACACAGTTAATGGATCTTCACAGTATGGAAAAAACTGATAATTATTTTCATGTCATGGAGAAAAATTTCTAATCTGAAATAAAGCACCAAACACTTAAATCAGTCATTTTAAATGCTATACATACATTTGGAGCATTACAACAATATAATACGGAATGAAACAATAATATTACTCTCAAAATTTGCTAAAAATTACATTTACCAGTTAATTAATTATTAGTTTAAAAATAACAGTACCTTCTACTCAAATAAATAATATCACCTGATTTCATTAAACATTGACTAATACAACAGTGTAATTTATATCATAACATTAAAAATATAACAAAGGATACTGTAAATTCTGTTGTTAATACACTGCATAACAGGCATGGGAAAAGAACAGGGTATGCTAAATTGTAGATTGTTTCTAATTATATATAAACTGTCAATCATGATAGATACTGGTGTGTCAGATGACTTAGTAAAAAACATTGGCATTGGTTGACCCCCTGTTCATCACACCTGCGCCCAGTCTGTCAGTATCTGGCATGAGTCACGTAGTAGACCTTCGCTTGGATCTGCACCTACTGGCACAGGACGCCTCTGCTGTTCTCTGCCAACGGCTTGCTTTGTAAACAACAGACCATGTTTCTGAGAACTCGGTGGAAGTGGCCTGCTGAGTATCCAATTATAAGTTCATTGGAGAGACCCCTGATGGGGTATTATCACTGTGGGTGACTGTAGGGACATGAAATTGATCCTGCTCGCGTCTGTAAGAATTTTTCAGCTATTACCTGCTTTTGTGCTTTTTGACTATTACTTTAAATTCATCTTGCCACTGATTCCGTCTAGACAATATGGTGAAATGCTGTTCGTAATCTCTGGTTCATATCTCTGTGGTCTGAATGTCACATTTAGAGATTAATCTACAAGCTACAAGCATCTTGGATTCAGTGCAAGAGTTGTTTTTCCACCAATTTCAAGCATATGCATGCACAAAATGTCCCCAAAGGGAGGTTTTGGCACAAAAAATCATCAGCAAATTATTCCTGTGTCCACAAATAGACGCAAAAATGCAGTGTTATAAATTTGTGTTTGTCAAGTCCAAAGTTACAAAATCAACATCAATGCAATGCATTATCCACCCTTGCATGTGTATTATGTCATTACTTTGTTTTCTTTCTTTTTCATTTTTTTCTTTCCTGTCTGTCTGTTTTTAATCTGCTGAGATTATCCTCAGTTCCCCTCTCTCGGTATTCACTGGAGTCAATCCGTTCAAGCTGTGGCTCTAATCATTTGTAATGATTTCCTGTTGGCATTGTTTGGGGAGACAAAGTAAACACCACACCTCAAGCAGAGATTTTCAATACAATGCTTCCTTTTGTAATTTTTCATCCCTCTATCCACTCCTCTTTGTCAACTCCTCTCTTTTTGAGTCAGAGGTTTGCTTTTATAACAGTATGTATCATGACACAATATTTAAAATGATTTAAATTTATATATTAAATAAAAAAAAATAATAATTTTAGTTTACTTGCGTCCTCTTTGTCCACGTAAGTAAATCACTCACAAAGACATATAGTCACTTGTCGCCACCTACTGGCATGTCAATATAAGCTCCAGTGAGATTTATTGAAAAAACACACCACTAATGCATTTCTCCTCAGTAAGATATTTCCTATTTACTTTGATCTAATCTTAATGTACCCTATAACCTTACAATTCTGACTTTTAAAGAGCAGGGCATATGGTATTTTAAAGTGTCCTAATATTGTGTTGGAGTCCCCTACAAAGGTCAGAAAACATTGTGATTTTCTCAGAATATGGATTTAATAGGCCTATTAAAATCAGTTTGCAATGATTTCGAAACGGTTAGTTTAAAGCAATTCAGATCTTAAAGTATGTGAACCCTTCCCTTCCATAAGCCAACTCTGATCCGATTGGTCAGTTGGCCAAGTGTGTTTTGATTGTTCGCCACAAATAGATTTTTCACAAGATTTTGACTTTGATAAATAATTGAGCATTGCACTTTTTAACTGTCTTCAGGAAATTTTGGATGTCATTTTTATTTAATCTTGCATGTGTTTTGTGATAAATCATTGTTTGCTACAGGAGCGCTGCTTGTATGCAGCATTACCAGGGAAACCATGACAACAGCGCCCACCGCTGGCAGAGAATAAATTTAAATATAAGGTATAAGTTTGTGGTAGACACTGCAGTCATTGGTAAAATGATGAGGGCACAACAAAAGGTTCTCGTTGTACTGCTGTGGTATTGTGTATTCTTTACACCATCATCCTTAGGCAATACATATCTAACACACTTGCTTTCACAGTGCAGACTTTGTTTGTATTTTGCCAAGTATAGGTCTTTGCAGCAACTGTAATGGGAGTTACCAAATTGGGCCATTTTAAAACCATGTTCCTGATTGGCTGACGTCATAGTGAGGGTAGGATTAGGGGTAGGCTTAAGTCAGGGGGATCATTTGAATTGCATGGTTGAGAAACACCCAGCGGTTTGAAAATGCCCAGAAATTGAGAAACGCCCACATTTGCTCTGCAGAGACCTCATTTACTGCAGAGACCTCTATTTTTTGCGGGCAGGAGGAGATTATGTAAATATGTTACCTAGTGAAGTGGTAACAGGCAGAAGATTCAAAAATGTAACGACTCGTTAAGAGGATTCTGAGTCGACTCTTTCTTTTGAGAGACAATATTACACTGATGACTCTTTACAATGCAGGAGAGCTACATTACAAACTGCAAATAAGCCCATATCACCTGCTTTTTAGTTCATACCCTGAGGGCACATCAGTGTAATTAAGCAGCATATTTAATGGACCTCTTCTAAACAAAATGTGAGTGTGCTGGTTGCAACCTTCTATTAAATACTGTTAGGTCTCTTGTCTCTCTCTCTGTGAAATGTCAAAGCAATTTCGCTCAGAATTGCTCTCTCCTCTCTGGAGGCTGCAGTACGGCTGGAAATACAGACAGATTTAAGACGTTGAAGGGCAAATGCAGCACATCTGTCAACACGCAGATGTCATGTGAACATGATCCTCTCATTGGGCACTACAGCCTGCCTTGCATAGAGATTAATTGTGTATGTTTTTAATGCATCATCCTAATACTCAGAAAAATATGCATCATCATTTTAGTCAAATACTTTATATCACAGTTGTCTTTCCTACTCTCTCTCTCTTTCTCTCACTCTCTCTCTCTCTCTCTCTTGCTCCAGTGAAATGAAGAAGGCACTGGTTGAGGAGGGCAGTCGGTCTGTTTTGCTTTCTCGGCAGCACAGGTTTAATGAGCGCTGCTGCATCCGCTGCTGCTCTCCCTTCACCTTTCTGCTCAACCCTAAACGTTCCTGCCTGGACTGTTGCTACAACATCTGCAAGGGCTGCTGTACCTTCAGTAAAAAGGACAAAGGCTGGCTGTGCTCCTCCTGCCAGAAGACCAGGTCAGTTCTGCCGCGTTAACCAGAGCTGTTGTGAGCGTGAGCTCCGTCAGGGGGCTTTTCATCACCTGCAGGTTGAAGGCTCATGATTTAAAAGTATCAGGATTTAAAAACTTGGGATTCATGACATGGTGGTACTGTAGTGGTTATTGGTTGATTGACAGTATCAGTCAGTATCGAATATTTATTTGTGCATGCTCATTTCTCATACATTATTTTTTATGTTTAGGTTATCCTTGCCATGTCTAATTGATGTGAATTATTGAAAAAATATAATCTAAAAAATGTATATTTATTTTTCATACTTTACATCATAATATTGCATTTTCTAAATTTACTTATATCATTAAATTTATTTTAATTATATTTTAATATTGCATTCATTGAGACAAAATAGTATATAATATCGTCTGGAAAAGTAGTATTTGTTCATACCTAATAAAGAGAAAAATGTTTAAGTAATTTCAGGTCTGGTTTTGTAAATAGACTTTCTATTATGTTCATATGAGTTGTGTCTAATGTATGTTTCAAAGCACCTTAGTAGTCATTGGAGTGTTTGTGAGCGACTGTATGTCTGTGGGTTTGTTTAAATCTTGGGTTAATGAAATAAATGTTTATAACAGAGTATTCTCATTGAGGGCTCAATAACACTGTTAAGACAGTCATCAGAATTATTATGTATAGAGCACGACTTGACATTGTGCTGCCTTTGTAAATGTCACAGAGTGCTGTAGGTCAGAACCCTTCTGAACCAAGACAGAAAGTACTTTCACACTTCTTACAGTATATGCACATTGATGGATTAGAAATGACATGCAAACATAAAACCTTTAAAACATAACATCTTGTAAAAACATTTAGGTTTAACTTGATTTTGGTAACCAGTGAAGATAGAGTTCAATTTTGGGTCACATTCTGTGTTATTGTGGTGTTTCTACAGATTGTGATATGAATCTGTAGTGCTAATGAAACCCAAGAGCGAACACTTCACACACAGTGCATGGAAGGTTACTATGTTCGATGGACGTCCTGCATTTCTGTGCAAGCATCACTTTATTTATTTATATATTTATTTATATCAGGATTATTCCTTCTCCTTTCTATCTTATACATATACTCACACTTGAACAGAGGTTAAAATATCAGTGTATTAGATGATTACCGAATGGAAGCAGGTGATTTCATGCTATGCTTTTGGACAGAACAGATATATGTAGTATCTATGCTATCTGAATACAGTACATATGGCTTCTTGTCTAGTTAATTAAATAAATACATAAACAAGTAATTTTCATATAAAGTCCATCTTAAAGGAAAATCCCTCCCTGTATGAAATGCATTCAGGGAGTGTCTATACGTGATGGTAAAAGCACACTGAATGCTTTTTAAAGCATGAAAACAACACTGCAGTCTTTACCAACATCTCACATTTCTCTTTAACAGATTATCGAAACATAGTTGTTTATATAATGTTGCAAACAAAATTATTGGCCTGCTCCCTGGATCATAAGAATAAAGATTCCTCTGATTTTTCATTTTCTTTTTGACAATATTCCTTACTGTATAATCTTCTCGTCAGGCAGAATGCTCTTAGCTAAGCATTAAAATGTGGCTTTGTTCATATTTTTCCAGACTACTGAAGACCCAGTCACTGGAGTGGTTCTACAATAATGTGAGAATTCGTTTTAAAAGGTTTGGCAGTGCCAAAGTGTTAAAGAACCTCTACAGGAGGCATGCGGCCGAGCGTGGAGCGCTAGAGGAGCTTACAGGTACTTGCCATCTGGACTGTTGTATGACCTTCCTTGAAAATAAAGGATACTGTACTTACACGCTATAAAAATGCATAATGTATATATTTATAGGTAAAAGAGCTGGCTTGCATGCTGCACGTTTGTAGGAGTTGCCACATTTCAAATGCCATCAGCATTCAGTGGATATGCCAGTTTTAGATTGTCCTTTAAGCCCTAGCTCTGTCTTTTTTTACAGCTTATGGTTGCATGTGCACGCATGTGTTTAGCACTAATTCATGAGGGTTAAGAAAAGAGCAGACAGGGCTCCTCTAGTCTGACTTGCCTCCTCTGTATCCAATTTAACAGCAGCAGGATTTATGAGAATTATTTATGTTTATGGAGGAAGGGCTGCTGTGCACTTTGATTATGACCTGACAGATCCATTCCCCCCTTATATTCCTAACATTTAAACAGCGAATCAAAGTCAAGCATATACACATAATTCTATACAATCATTACTAATTTCATTAACAGGTGAATTAATACAATTTCAGAAAAAAATAATAAAATGTAGTAATTTCCTGCTTCCTGTTCACTTGAAACATCACAGACAATAGATGTCGTTTAAAACAAGTCATAGCCAAAAATATACTGTTAATTCAAAATATTGTTACTGTGCACCCTTGTTTGGATGTGTGGATGGTTTGCTTGTGTTTGTGGGCACAACCCTAAATGAGTTATGTTCTGTGCCCAGCCTCCATGTGTGTTTTGCTGAGGTCTGTGAACAGAGAATGTCTTCTCCATGAAGAGGAAAGCAGTTAAGAGCAAAGCCACATTAACAATGGATGACCATAACTGTGGATGTTTGTCACCTCAGCAGACCCCAGTAACCTCTGAGGAACAATAGACCTCTGGAGAAGAGTAAAACCATTACAGTGACAATGAAAAATGAAGAGCGCTACGTGGTCAAGCTTTTGAAAATTTGATGCAGAGAAAAGCTAGGAGATAATCGGTTTGAGTTTAACGTCAGACAAGTGCTAAGAATGGAGCGATGAGCTTATAGCATTATTGGATAGGTTTTTAAGCCGCAACATCAGTCTTCAGATTATCTCATAGAAAAAGCTAGATTCATAACATTACTTTGATCTGCTATCCTCAGCAGAATGTAGGCGTAAACACTGGCTAGAAGGAAAAGGGTAGGTGTTTTCATAGAGACTTCAGAGGCAGTTTGACCTTTACCGGCATAGGGGAGCACTTTAAATTGCTCTATGTAGAGCTGAGCCATATCAATAGGTCAAAATTTACCCAGCAAATGATTAGTCATCCAACAGCTCTGTGAGACTGAGCGGGTGTCTGTCAGAGAGAGAAGCCTGTCGACACTTCTATTAAATCATGTGTCTGAACTGCAGTGCTGTTGAATTGCTCAATTTATCACAGGAACAGTTTGTCAATAAAAACAACAACAACAGAAATGCATACGGTTGCACTTATTTTTTCTCATTTGACATTGAGCCAAGCTCTTTATTCCATGTTTGTACCTTATCCCCATTGACAATTTTATGTATTACTATTAGATATAAAACTTTGAAAGGTTATATTCTTTTTTGGAAAGGTTGATGTCTCAGACTTTAAGTATTTCTTCATGGCACGCAACATACATTAATTTTCTAAAGTTATACATCCTCTGCGACTGAAAATGGCTGGATTATAAAAGGTTATAGTTTCTTTGATGAAATGTGACATTTTTTGCAGCAACAGAGGGCAGCACTTATGAAGAGAGCGGCTGCAATGAGAGTAGTATGTATGAGAGCGACTCCACGTTCTACAGGCAAAGTGAAGGTTTGTGAACAAATAATTATTTAGATATGTTTGCTTTGTAACTGTATATCAGTAGTTTTGGTTCCATACAGGGGACATTTGAAAACACTAATATGTCTCTCTTTCAGAGCACAGCATGGCTGAGACGATTAATGTGGCACTGCGGGTGGCTGAAGAGGCCATAGATGAGGCCATTGCTAAAGCTGAGAGCCAGGCTGACAGTCAAGTAAGACTTTCTCATTAATAGGTACAAGATTGTTCGTTCATTCATTCTTGCTGTTCAGTAACTTTGCAAATGTGACATGGCAGCTTTTTGACATTTGCTTTTGTAGGAGAAGCAGAGCGAAGCTCATTATTTGCGAAAGAACAGAGGAGAGCTGATAGAGGAACTGACCACAACTATAGTACAGAAAGTGAGTAAGACATGACCTTTCATGAATGCAGAGTTTTACATTGTGTAGAAATGTAGAGAAATTATTGTGTAGGACACATGAGGATGTATGAAATTGATCAAAAGAGACATTTGTAATACTATTTCAAATAAATACAGTTTGAACCTTCTTTTCATATAAAATCCTTATATAATGTTTCTTGAGCATCATTTACGTTTTACATTTACATTTATTCATTTGGCAGACGCTTTTATCCAAAGCGACTTACAGGGTGACCAAATCAGCATATTAAAATGGTATCTGAATTATGTGACACTGAAGACTGACTTAATAGTTGCTGGAAATTCAGCTTTGCCATAAGAGGAATAAATTACATTTTAAAATATATTAAAACAGAAGTCTAAATATTACTGTTTTACTGTTTGTTTTTTCAAATAAATCCATCTTGGTGAGCATATTTTAGTCTTATTTTACACATTATTTTTAACATTCATTATGTTTAAACACAAAAAAAACTATTACGTAATGCATATTTTCATTAATTAATTTTAATGCTTTTAAAAATTATCATTTTAGATTATCCATAAATCCGAAAGTATTTTCACACTCAAACAGCCAATTAAAAAGTGGAATTTTAACAAGTTTTATATTATATGCTATAAAGCATTTTAAATAAAATCATATCATTTATCAATTTTGACACTGTTTAAAATAAACCTATTATATTGGTATATTTAAATGTCAGATTGTCCGCCGGAAAAAGGATCTGTCAGAGAAGTCTGGATGCAATCTGGACCAGAGCAAAGATGGAATCTCTCCCGAACAAACACAGAGTGCCTTTGATGCTTCTCTTTGGGTACAGTGCCTTTTTATTTCTTTTAAAGAAAAAAAAAACGTCTGCAATTTGCCATTGAATTTGGATTGATTCTTTTTTGAATCAATGTTTTGAACGCTTTCCCTTCCCTCAGAGGTCTCGCTCAGCTTTCTGTCTCTTGACTGATGAGAAAACAGACCAGCATGCAAACACTGGGTCAAGACCTTCATCTTCCATAAGTCATACTCTGGAAATAAAGAAAGAAGAACCAATGCCTGTCCAAGCCATGCCTAGCTGGAGGAGTGTCGACCGACTGGACAATTCCAGTTAGATGCTTGACTTAAATCCATATGATTCTTAACTATAGTTAATCGTCTCTTCTTGTTTATGACAGAGATTTTCAATTAATTTAGACCTTTTTAAACTCAGGTTGTATACATGTCTAAATGCTGTGTGTATATTTTCAGTGTTACAGAGTCCTGATGGTAACTGGATGGCATATCAAAGCAACCTGCTCTCACGACCAGGCCTTTTAACCAAGCGCAAAAGTCTGGTCTACAGCGTCCTGGAAAGGGAGTCTGGCGTGGTGTCAGCTTACGATGAGATGGGCTCAGAGACAGAGCCTGAAGCTAATGGGGTCTGGGGCGCTGCACTGGAAGAGCTTCGGCGTAAAATGTCTGCCAATAAACAGTTGAGTTACCCAGAGTCCTACAGCCGTCAAGCAACCTTGCCTTTGAACGCACAAGCAGAGCATCTCACTGAACACACCTTGACTGCTGACACCGAGGACTCCACAGGACAAGACGGGCCGCTACACCAGTCCCCGAAAACTCTGCTGCCCTTCTTGAAGAGAAAAGTGCCTCTAGAACACAGACGACCCTCTTCTGCCCGCCGCCCAAACATGATGGAAATAAATTTCAATCCAGGAGGGGCTGAAAGCAGCGAGGATGGCCTAGAGGAAAGCAAGGTCAAGAGGTCACGGCGAAGGAGGAAAAATAAGAGAGAGGAGACAGAGTGGAAAGGACAGTCGGTATTGTCTTCGGATGTCCCGGTAAGAATCAGTGTTTGTTATACAACATGTTTTTAAACACCCATATATCATGACCCTCTTGTGAGCACACTTCATGTCATATATACTGTAAATGCTCATTTTAATACCTATACCCATTTACCCATTTATTGACAAAAAATATAATATGAAAATATTTTGTATTATGTTCAGAATATATTTTATTTGATTTGGTCTTTTTATACTACTTTTAGTGTAAATTTCTTGGTATTATAAAATGTGCAGTTAATTTCATGATTTCTGAACAGTCTTACCAGTCCAGAAAGCAGAATCAAAAGGCAAAGAAATATTAAAATAAAATAAACAAAAATGAAAATAATTAAGATTATGAATGTTAAACAGTATATAGGCACTATATACCATATGCAGGGAACTGTTTTTCAAAGTCTCTAATGCTTACCAAAAATGTAAAAATGTTGTAACAATTTATTTAATATAT
>JAUMHP010000041.1:11199016-11210507 GCA_032361065.1 Enteromius trimaculatus | reverse complement strand
TTATTTTTGACATTTTATAATTCTTTATTGGCAGGATTCCAGTAGTTACCTCTCATATGATCTGGTGAAGAGACGCTATGTGAAGCAAGACTCAGACCACTCATGTGATCACAGTCTGGATGCAGACACTTCAGACACTGCTACTCCTGACATCTTGAGCTCTGGAGCCATGACTCCTGATCCATTTGGACTTCATCTCAATGCTTCCGACAATTCCAATCATGGGGCTTTTGGGGTAGTTGGATCTTTAAATCAGGAGTTGACTACCAAACTGAAGGAACTAACCAGTCAAGTCAGAGAAACACAACTTTCTTCTACTGAGGATGAATTGGACAGGTTGGAGTATCAACTAGGGAATGAAGAAGGTGAAACAAAAGACAAAGGGGGAGATGATGCATTGACGATTAAGGCTTATTCAAAAGAAAGATCAGATGGAACGGAATCCACAAATCAAGTGAGATCAACTGAGATGTTGAAAGAAGATGATCTGACCTCCAAACTGAGAGAGCTGACCCGTCAGGTCAGTGATGCACTGCTTTCCTCTACTGAAGATGAACTTGACAGATTTGAGTATCAAACTGAGACCAAGAGTATAAATCAGTCGTTAAGAACTGAGGTGCTGGGGGTAGGTGACAGGACAGATGGCAACGAAGTGATACAATATGACGAGAAAACCCAAATCTACGTAGAGATGGTTGAAAAAGCAGAAGAAGAGAGATCAGAGAAAAGGCAAAAGGACATTTTGGCAAAGCAGGGCGCTACTGAGCAAAATGACATGAGTGAGACCCAAATATCAGAAGAAATTAGCTCTGTGAGCCAAAAACAGACACTTAGTGAGACAGATGCACAAAATGAGAGAATTGAAGAGACAAAGAGCAAGGGAGAAGTTCAGACTGAAGAGAAAAATGCAGAAATGAAAGATTGTGGAACTGCAGTTGAAGGTCAGCAGAGCAGTGCTGAAAATACAGAGAAGCAGGAGGTTTTATCTTGTGAACTGGCTTTGAGTAGACTGATAAGTAAAGATGGCAAGATGGAATTTGATAGGATCTTTAATACTGTAGCGAATGCTTTAGATGATATGGAAGAACACATAGAAGCTTACACTAGTGAGGGGGTATTTTTAGATGGAAAGCGAGGTGAGGGAGAGAAACACGAGATGATGGAGGAGGAGGAGAATGTAACTGAACAGGAAACGGATGACAATACAATATCTGTGGGATCCTTTATTGGTGGAAAATCGAAGGAGGTGCAGGAAAAAGAAATGAAGGAAGAGGGCAAGATCAATGAAGCTGTGGCACTAAAGAGCAACACTGACGAGACCAAGGAGACGGAAGATAAACAATGCAGAAAATTACTAGAAGAGAGAGTTCAAGAGAAATACAGCAACAGTCAAGGTGACTTGATTGAAAACAGGGAGGAACAGAAAGACCCCACAATCCACAGCGCCCCATCTGGTCAGGGGGAGTATCTGTCACCGGAGGAGATCTACAAGGTAACAACTAAATACTGTATACTAAACACTACAGGCTGAAGTAACCTTAGATGCTTGCAACTAACATGCTTTTATTTAATCTGCTTAACCCATTTTTCTGAAGCTCTTCTGTATTTCTTCTTTCTTTCTTTGTGTTCTGCCTTTATTTGATCTTTATTAGGATGCACACATGCTGGACATAGAGAAAAACCTACATTTAATCTCCAGTATACTACAGCAGGTGATTATTGTATACTGATATGGACAGTATGCTTTTTTTTCTGCACTCATAAGTTGGCTTCCATGCTTGTTCTCTTCTCTGCACATTTCATCTGCTTATCTGACACTGAGCTCATTATTTGTGTATTTTTCATTATCGAAGGATTCTGTTTATCTTATAATTGTGAGTTTTTATGAAATTATATGAACTTTTTATGATGCATTTTATGTAGTTCTTCTGTTTTAGATGTATAGCTTACATGAAGAATATGGGATGCAGTTGGTCCATCCAAAAAATATTTAAATGTTAAGTGTATTTATTAAATGAGTATTAATTTTGCTTTTGTGGTCACACTAGATTTGCCCCATGCCCATTTAATTTCCATTTACATGAATATGAATGTGTAAAGTTACAGTACCTTCCTCTGTATATTTGCTGTGAATAGAAGTACTCGGCGGCATCACTGCGTAGCATCACCACAGAGGTGCTAAAAGTACTGAACGCTACAGAGGATCTGATTCACGGATCTATGGGAGATGGACTATGCCAGTCAGACCACAGCGACGCCTCGATCATTCCCCCTGACGAGGCCAGAAGACTGGACGAGCAGCTCGGCAGATTGGAGGAGAATGTAGGGTTTTTTTCTGAGATTACCATTTCTCACGCCACTGGGCATGTATGAGCTGCTTCTCAATGTATTCGGATTCATTTGACTGTGTGCAGGTGTATGTGGCGGCAGGGACGGTGTACGGGCTTGAGGCTGAGCTGGGGGATCTGGAGGAGTGTGCGCGCTGCATCAGTGGATCCACCACTGAAAGAGAGCTCGCTCATCTGGAGGACCAGGTGGCCTCTGCAGCAGCCCAGGTGCAGCAGTCTGAGCTCCAGGTGCGTTCGGCCTGGACGCTGTGCTCTCTCTCGCTTTTTCTGAATCTCAGCAGCAGCATCTCGTAGCTCTGAAGATGCATTACACTTGAGTTAATGAGCAATAAAAGAAATGTTTTTGTTTACTTAAATTATGTCCGTTATTTAAAATAAAGCTAAAAAATAAATAAATAAAATACAAGGTGAAAACCTTAAATGGAAATTAGAAATGTTGCTTTGAGACTACTGTAACTTTAAAAAAATGAAAGAAAAAAAATAGAGGAAAAAAACAAACTAATCAAAATGACAAAAGCCCTTAACAAACAACAAAAAATAAATGCAGTATATAAACAATAGATGAAAAACATTAGAACTTGATGTTAAAACAACTTGGACAGTAGAACATAAAAAGTACCAGAATTATTAACTGAAACTTAATAATAAAAAAAAAAACATAATAGAAATATAAAAAAAAGCTAAATAACACTTAACAAAGTTTTTAAACTTTAACTAAAATTATTAAAACTCAAAATATAAGTATAACACTAACTAAAAAGTATTGATAAAATAACATAAAAATAGCACTTAAATGATGTAGATTGTCTATATACAGTACATACCATATAGACCTGTATAAGCTGTACTACACATAACGTATAGAATTATGCAAACATACATTTTAAATAACAGCCTTTCTGCAAAGCCTTGCTGTTCACAATCAGAACTGTCATTTTCATATCTGCTTGCTTTGATCTGCGCCATTTTTTACAGGTTTTAGACATTTCCTCAAGAATTGCTGCTCTGAAAAATGCAGGTCTTAATGTAACTCCACAGACCCACTTTATCAAGGTCAAGGCCCCCAAAAACAAGGTGCTGTCTTATATTTTAAGTAATATTCATTCATACACATTCCTACATGCTCAGTTTGTACATGACTGTAACTGTTGTAATACTTTTGTTTCAGACACAAACCATTGGCTCATCTCGGAAACTGAGGAGACGACTGCCAGCACCTCCAAAACAAGGTAAGAGCTGCTCACAATCAATACAGCTGACATATCTTTTTAAGATGATACCTGTATAACTACAGATGAAATATTCCTGCAAAAAATATACGCATGTTCTTTATATTTGCTTTCCGTCGCATTACTCAAAGGTAAACAATAGTTCAAAACAGATCTTTTTTTGCTGGAAATTATTCGAATCTCCCATTTTTTCTGTAAATTTCAGATAAAGAAGCATAAAGAGGATAGTGGGATACTTCAGTAAGCATCGTCACAAAGTTCAGTAACTACAAACGTGTCACATGTGCCTTGAAGCTCATAGATGAGATTTTATGGACTCAAGCTCTGGCAGACAGATTCACATAAACTGATGTATCTGGAAACTGAACTCATATACTGTAGTGATGCCATTTTACACAAACAAAAAACTCCTGGGTAAGATTGCTTTATTACTTCACTCCCCTCATAATAAATAATAAACTAAAATTATGTAAAATTAAACTATGATGTGGAGCTTTGTCTTGGCATATTTGACCATTACTTTAAATAAAGCTCATCATTTAATCAAGCCTTTAATTAAAACAATCTTGTTAAAGGAAGTGATGGGATAGTTCACCCAAACATTATTCTGGAATTATTTACTCACCCAGTGCTGAAAACCAAACATTGACTTCTATTATATATATAACATTTACAGCATTTCTCAAACTTTCTAACTTTTTATTTTATATTCAACAGACAAAAGAGATGGTCAGCTATTTCTTATAGATTATAGATATATAGTTGAACTTAAATTCCTTCCCAAAGATATTCTGGATTAATCTTTCTGATTGATTTATCTGACAGATTTAGAGTAGATTATTTTAGCCACGTGTCAGCTATATGAATCATGCAGAACTTGTGCTGATAATATAAATTTATGTTAGATTTGATAGAGAAGTTTACAAACTGCTGTAAAGGCACTGATTTATTGTAAAGTGTAAATGATCTGTGTAAATTAATGGATTTTGTTGTTTGATTATATTTCAATGATAGTACATTTTTGTACACATATTTTTGTTCTTACTGCTGTTGTTGAATCAAGTTGTTCTGATTCCCAATTTATGGTATTAATTTACTGAAATGTTAAATTTAACACTTTAGTTGTTGAGATCTACATTTCCACTTGAGAATATTTCAAACGTACAAATTAAACCGCATATTACAAACACAAAGCACAGATTTTATAAGGACATTTACTGTCATACTGTATACTATTGCAGTTCATGAGATTACTTTGGATGTGTGTTTAAGCTATATGTATAGTGTGTGTGTGTGTGTGTGTTTGTGTGTCTTCAGTTGTATCTCAGTGTTTCTCTGACACACTGCAAAATATCTGAACCAAGAATATTTCAAAGAACTATCAAAGATTCTTCTATAAACTGTACGTTATCCACATGAATTTTGATTTTTTGCAATCAGAATATAGAAGTAGTATTTCAGGCTTGCCTGTTTTACACAGGACGTTCTGTGAGGTGTTTGCAATACAAATCTGGTTAGAAGAGAGACACCAATAAGGGAACTCTCAGGAACATGATCAGACCCTGGTTTAAAGGGGCCTCTGGAGAGAAATGAGAAAGGTTTTCCCTGAGCGCTGCAGTTCCACTGGCTTCACTGGGTTGGAAAAAACATTTCAGTGTCCACATTGTTTACATTTGCACTTTGGCGTGACGGTGCAATAGATCGCTCACGTTTGAAGTACTCGCTGCCATAAGGTCAAACAAACACCACATTCATCCCAGCATCCAGTGCAGCTTCCTCTCAAAAACAGAGGAGCTAATTCATAAACCACTGAATTCAGGTTAGCGGCGTTCCATGATAAGGAAACGTTCTCTTTGGTCAGCCACAATAAATCCATCTCTCTGGTCCGTCAGAAACAAGTTCTCTCTCCTGTCTGACACAAGAAAACTGTCTCTAGGGTCCATCACGATGAATCCTTCTTTATCCTGTCCCATGGCCTCTACCTCTGCATAAGACGGGTGTCCTGAACCCCGTCGAAATTTCATGGCAGGCCAGTGTGTCGGTCGTCTCTAGATATCAAAAATAAAATTCAGAACGAACTTTTGAATGGTAGTGTAAATGAATGTGCTAAAATATTTGTTCGCTTCCGTTAGCTGTATATGCTTTAGTTTGGAAGTTCACCTCTATGAAGAACAGACTGGCGCTGGAGGTGGGATGATAGTACATGTATACAGTAGCCAATACTGCAACCACCATGAGGACCATAGTGATGAGGATGCCAATGAGCAGACCGGTCTGCATCTGCTCCTCTGTTTGCTTCTCTATAATGTCCATCTGATTCTGAGAGTCTGAAAGAGAACTTGTTTGCTTGTAAAGAACAATTATAATCATATTTTTTTTAAAGACCTGCGAATGGCACCTGCCCAAATGCCACAAAGTCATGGGCTTTTCTTTAAGGTTGCTAATAGGCTGCAATTGGTTCATTAGAAAAGACCCTTACCGTAAATGTTGGCTATGTATACGTGTACTGATCAAATACAGCATGGATTTAACCACTGCATTGGGTTAACTTCATTGGAAACTTCCAGTTTTATTGTTATATTACATATCAAATAAATTCTTATCTTTCAGGAAATGTAAACAATAAATGACATTTTGACACTCTTTGACGTGGCGTGACAGATCACTGGTTATACGCCTCTGTTCACATGCCTTCTTTACTACTAGTTTTATCATGAAATAAACATGAATGAACATCTCATGCCTCATGGAAAGACTTCAAAACAAATCATCACATAACCTTTAGTCTAGAGAAAAGAATTACGCGAAATATTAGACTACATCCTCATTATATTTCACTTTAGCTGTTCGTGGTGTCTTAATAATTTAATGTATATTTAAATAAATCTATGGTAAAACTGTTATGACCTCAACTGTGTCAACAACAAATAGAAATTTTACTATTTTGAAATTTAAATTGAGCAATTTACATACACGTTAAGTGTTGATCATTTAGAGCATAAGCTGAGGTAGATTTGTATTCCTTAAAAATGTTTGAATTATAATTTCATTTATTTTATTTCAGTAAAACAGCGTTTAATTACGTATATAAAAAAGTAATTTTGTTGGTAGTTGCTACAGAATTTGTGTGGTTGTTAGGGTGAAGACTTAATGAGATTTTTTCATATTTTACTTCCCCTCATGTCATTCCAAAAAGCATTCGTAGCAATGCATATTAATAATTAAAAATTAAGTTCTGAAAAATTTACGGTAGAAAATTTACGAAATATCTTTATGGAACATGATCTTTACTTCATGTTTTTTCATGATTTTGCCAAGTAAGACATGATCCTGGATCAACATTACTGTCCAAAAATATAGACTTATGCCAATCCCTACCCCTAAACCTAACCCTACCCCTACCCAAAATGTATTCTTAAAATCAGTGGTAAATGATTAACAAGGGTTAACCCTGACCATAAGCCTAAAACATTAATTTCCTGAAAATGAATCCCTTAATTCTGATTGGTTGATCAACAACAATGTTGATCCAGTAACATCTTGTACTTGGTGAAATCACGCTCACTTGCTTTGAATATACCCCAGCAACTTGAAAACACTGGTTTTGTGGTCCAGGGTCACATATTTTTCCTGGAAGTCATAGGGCCTCAAAACAGACAAAACAGACTGGTTACCAACAATCCTTAAAATATCTTATTAATATGCAGCAAAGGTGAAAGAAAGTGGAATTTGGACCAACATGAGGGAAGAGTAGTAAATGATAACAATTTCACAAAATGTTCATGACAGTGCAGCACAGAAAATGTTTTCAATGTTAAGGATTTACAAAAAATTGGCATTTATTCAGCAGATGAACCATCATATTTTTCATTATAGATTAAATGTCATGCTGTCAAAAGGTTATGGCCTAGGGAAAAATGTTGTGCAGGTGTTAACTTTATCTTGGTTTGTTGGGCTCTTACAATCGGTTTTATTTGGAAGCAAGTTGTAAAAAAAGAAAAAAATATCCTCTGCAGGACATAAGACTGATACATACCATCAGTGAGGATGCTGGTGGGAAGGTTTTTTATGATTAAGGGTGTGCTGGTGAGTTTGGTGGTGACTGAGGAGGCTGATGTGGGTGATGATGTTGTAGTTATAGACACTTCCGTCACTCCTGTCTGCCCCGCTGGAGTGCTGCTTCTGATGACAGGCTGCTTTCTGTCACAGCTCTGGCTCTTTGTCTTGAAATACAACTACAGTAAGTTAGTAAAAATAAAAGATAGCGGAAAGTGGAGGTATACTGTATCTATTCACCTCCATTAAGCACCCACTGTCAACCCAGTCCTGACGATACTGGTCAAAACCACTGGAACATCTGTAAGAGAAACATTATTTGCATCTGTTGAGTCCCTAGCCTTAAAGTTGAAGCACACTGCACTTAATCTATTTGACTATTCAAGTGTGTACCTCCGCAGGCGACCGCACCAGCTACAGTTGAAGCCGATCTGAGCCGTAACACACGTCTCGCAGCTGGAGAACTGAAGGCAGGCTGACAGCAGGAGGAGAAACATTTTAATAGAGACATGTGAAAGACGTGGGTACTGATTAGTACTAGGGAAAGATATTAGAGTTCCATATAGAGCTTTTTTCCACAGATGAAACCTAGTCCATCTGAGATGAATCTAGTTCTGTCAGCAATGTAGACTCACTTGGTAGAGGAAGCATCTCAACAGCTGTGATGTTTGTGATCTTGGATTTTAATAGCTCTACCCGATGATATTCATATATTGTTCTTCTTCTAACATCTGTCATAAAAACAAAAACAATAGAACGGAAGGCTGGTATCATTACTGACAATTAAAACACATTTCACATTTTAAATATAGCTAAAATAAAAGTTTAAGTATTATAATTACTAAAGTTACAACTGATGCAATTAAACAAAATAGAAATATTTAACCCATTATAATCAAAAATGACATAAGCATACAAAATAAAAGTATAATTGAAAAGATAACTAAAGTAGTAAAAATACTAATAAATGATATAATAGCATATACTGTAAAAAAATGTGTAAAATATTTGAAAATAAGAATTATTTTCCCTTTTAAGAAGAGTTTGAGTACTTACTGGGAAGCTGTTCAATCTTATGAAGAACCACAAACGCATCAGAGAGCCCGACTTTCACAGGATGATTCACTGAGCTGATTTTGCTAATGTCAATGGGAACCTAAAAGCATTTGAGAGTCTACAATCAAACCCTGCTTTATCTATAATATTGTGATGGGAGCTGTAAAACAAAAAAAGATCTAAAACAACCTCTTTATACGCAAAGGTGATTCTGCCATCCTTGTATAAAGCTGCTTGGAAGGTAAAACTGCCGAGACGAGACGCATCGTGGAGATACACACGATCCCACTGCACCACTAGAGCTGTGCCTAACAGAACCAGGATTCATAAAACAGCCTTTCAAATATAACACAAATAAATAAATAACAGCACATCTTGTACCATTATCACAGTAAAGGACTGTGGAATTCTGGGAGATGCTCAGGTCAAAATTAGCCATGAGAGGAGCGATGTACTGAGTAGCAGTCAGCATTTTGTGGATAACGTCTCCAGTGTAGAAGAAACCTAAATAGAAATAGAACGTATTTGAAAAATACAATTCTGTTGAAAATGTGGGGTTAGTATTTTTAATAAGAAATGAATACTTTTATTCAGCAAGCATGCATACAACAAGAAAAATGGACAGTACAGAAAAAAAAAATACAAATCACTCACCCCCCGTAGCTACATGAATTTCCCTTAATGGATGTCCGTAGAAAGGGAAATTAAAGGATAGGTTTACTCTCTACAAAGACAAAGAAAACCTCACTAAATTATGTGCACAAAAATTCAGTAACAATTACAAAAATACAAAGAAACTTGGAGATGATCGTACCAAAGTTTGCCGATGTGTGTTGGAGAGAATTTCATGAACTCTTCCTGTCTCCATTTCCTCAATATTTATCCACAAATCCTTATCTGTGAACCCATAGAATTTGGACGTGTAGTAGATATGGTCCATATCTCTCTGATTAAAACAGTTATACACATTACTTACAAACGGGAAAGCATTTTATAAGTTAATACATTTCTGAATGATCACCTTAATGGATAAGTTATCGTGACTCTCATTAGTCACAACTTCTGGGAAGTGCTCTGAATCCAATTTGCTGTGCTCTTTATAATGTTCCAGATCATGGTTCTGACTGATCTTGTCCACTGGTTTGGATGAGAGTGTCCATCTTCTCCATCTTTTATTGTAAAACTTGAGGTTTACACCGGCACTCTCTTGATTGGAGAACAACGAGACCCCTGATGAATAAAGATTAATTATACAATAGTATTTACTGCATTAACAATTACTGAATCACTGATAACCTACATGAATGTGAACTTCTCTTTCAATCACAAAGAAGCAGCTGTGCAACTATGCATAAAAATGACCTTTTAATGCAAATAAACACAGATCCTCACATCCTGCAGTGACAAGTTTGTGTCCAAAGTACTTCTTTCACAGAAGAGAGTGAAACATGCTCAGGATTCCTCATGGCTCTGGATGGGGGGAGCGTGAGGGCAGGGCAGTGTTTTGACTGGGGTAACACAGAGTTTGCTGTGTCCTTTTCATTTGAATTCTGCCAACGTTACTTCTATATCTATATCTCCAGAGTAATCTGATGCTAATGTGAGAAATAAAATGATAGAAATATAATAAAAGCTTGAGATCCTGTAACGCAAAGAACCATGTGCTGTGCTTTTCCTGTCTGGCATTGTAAGTGTGTGATATGCCCTCAGGTCTATCACATTTATTTTCAACATGCTGACAGAGACGCATGGGCCAAGAAATCTTCTGCATGGGTAGGTGCTTCAATAAAAAAACTAAATTTGGGATTTATATTGGAAATATAAATACTCATTGCAATTACACTGTTTCTTCGTAACAAAGCCTAGCAACAATCTTTTTGTTCGAATTAATAATAATGATTTATGGGTCAGTGACACTAATTTTGTCCTGAGTTTAAAAGTGTATTAAAAATCTAACTCACAGTTTTCCACTTGAGCAGTAATAAAATGCTTTTTACAGGTAGATTTTTTACTGAAATAATATACAGGTGGTCTATATGGATAGAGTTATGAATACAAGGTATGGGACATTTATTATTTTCGAGGAAAATTAGGAAAACACAGTTTGGTGCTTTATGAAAGCCATCATATATATTCAAAACAATACACAACCAACAGTTAACAATAAAACCAAAGACCAAATCAGACAGTATTAAAAGGTCCCCCAATTTTGTTTTTAAATAATAGTTGTAAGTGAAAAACTATAGCGGATAACTCTTATTGCGTATTTTAAAGACTAAAAAAAAAACAAAAAAATGATGACTTACCACTTGATGGCAATTCCTGTAAGGTAAATTTAATCTGAATTACTGCAAAAATTCCTAAGAAAAAACGTGGCCTTGCCGGCAGAGCCATAACAAATTATATTTAATGTTTCTCCTTTGTACATTTAAATAAAGGGAGACGAAGCCAGAAAAGTAGTTGAACTGCAGGCTGAGGGAGCGCATAATGCGTGCTCCGAACACACCCACGCGGGACTGTCCAGTGACGTGCACGAGTTCACTTTACATTAAAACAATCTTTTCCACCGCTGTCACTTACAAAAAGACGATTAAATCTCCCTCAATGGTTTTAATAATTTTGGTATCTACAGTATTTTTTACCTCATTTAGACGAAAATATATTCTAGTGCACTACTAAACGTAGCCTACTTCAAAGAAACATTACACATTGCCATAGACCAGATATGTACGGTGACCGGGAGGGGACGTCTTCGGTTCACTTAGTTTTGTCGTGGCCACGACTTATTAACTCGTGGGAACG
>JAUMHP010000041.1:11154977-11165566 GCA_032361065.1 Enteromius trimaculatus | reverse complement strand
TGAGGAGATGGGAGAAAGTTGTAGAAAGTCAACCATCACTGCAGCCCTCCATCGGTCGGGGCTTTATGGCAGAGTGGCACAACTCTGTGACTGTTCTTAAATGACCCAGCCAGAGCCCTGACTTAAACCCAATTGAGCATCTCTGGAGAGACCTAAAGATGGCTGTCCACCAACTTTTACCATCCAACCTGACAGAAATGGAGAAGATCTGCAAGGAGGAATGGCAGCGGATCCTCAAATCCAGGTGTAAAAAACTTTTTGCATCTTTCCCAAAAATACTTTTTTTTTTTTTAGATCAAAGGGTGCTTCTACTAAATACTGAGCAAAGGGTCTGAATACTTAGGACTTTTCTTTTTTAATAAATCTGCAAAAATGTCAACCATTCTGTGTTTTTCTGTCAATATGGGGTGCTGTGTGTACATTAATGAGGGAAAAAGAACTTAAAGCAAATGGCATATTATAACATATAATATATAAATATTATAATATAACAAAGAGTGAAAAATGTAAGGGGGTCTGAATACTTTCCATACCCACTGTATATCAAGTGCATAACAAGGTGACATTTTGTATCATGATTAATTAAACACTATGTCTTAAAATGTTAATAACCAATCCACATGAGCTTATCAAGAAAACTTCCAATTCATTGCTATAGGACATTATGTAAAATTATGTTATGTAAAAGAGTAATTCACCTAAAATAAGAATTTGCTGACTTTTTTAGGACTGTTTGGGACTATTTTTGCTTGTACATGGCGGATATCTGTGCATAATTCTCACTTGACTCAGATCAGGCGACTGAATAAAATTTTAACTCGAAGCAACGGTTTGACGTTAAAATTGTCTTGATGCATTTGTTTATTACAAACAGGCAGTGTTTTGCTTCTCAAGACATTTGTTTATGGACTGGAGATGTGAGGATTATTGTGATGTTTTTATCAAGTCTTCTCTAAATCCAAACAATCCTGGATAGTAAAAATCCTTTTCCTTTTTTTCTTTTCAAAACAATTTTTTAGAAGAGTCTCCTGCAATCATATGGAAACAGACTTACATTGGGACACTGGGCCAGTTTGTCTGCGGCCACCATCTGTACATTCAAATGTTTAGTCTGAGATTTGCCCCTGGTCTTTATCAATCTTGTCAGAACCTGAACAGCAGATGAAAAGAGGAAGGAAAAAGGGACAGGAAGGATGAGTGGGAGGCATAGGGGGTGAAAGAACAGTGGATGTTAGGTCACGGTGGGTCACAAGAGGTTAGTGTTTTTGTGCAACCGGTCTTCACTCAGTCTTGTGTTTACTATGTAAATGAAATGACTGCACATTCAAAAAGCTTTTGGACAATCAATGAAGCCATGCTTTGTGTAGCCCAGTGACAGACAGATAGATCTTATTCATATGACAGATATTTATCTTTCTGAATGATATAGCGCACTTTAAAAGACATTTGCAGAAAAGTGACAAGTTTATCCAACAAGTTGATATAATACCACATCAGATATCGCTGTACTGACAGAATAATCTTTTTTCTGCCTCCTAGTGGCTGAAGTCTTTTTTTTAGCAGCTTACACCATAAAGCCAATGGGATACTGAAACATGCTAGCAAATAATACTTTTAATATATTTGTAGAATTTAAAATGTTTAAAAAAAAAATCTATTTCATATAAATGCATCTTCTGAACAATATATTTATCAAAGAATCCATTAATCAGTTTGCATAAAAATGGTTCACCAGAAGTGTGTTCAATATTGATTATAATAATAAAAGTCTTGAGCACCTAATTAGCATATTCGATTTCTAAAGGATCATGTGACACTGAAAACCAAGGCTGGAAAAATGGCTGTTTAATATTCAGATTTTTTAAAATTACATTTTGCAATTACATGTTGAAATATAGCCTATTCAGAAAGAAAAAAAGTTGAAACATTAATCATATTTTCATAATATTCCTGTATTTTCATTAGAAGTACATGCAACTTGGGTGAGCAAATTCTTATCATTTTAACGGTGAAGTGTAATCAGTTTGTTTATCAGTAAACCAATGACTTTTGAAGGAATGTGTGCGAGTTCTCAGTTTCTGACCTTGGGTGATGAAATCTTGACATACACCAGGATCGGGGCCAAGGAGGTCTTGCTTAGTTGCAGAGGATGGTTAATGGTGTCAGCATCCAGAACCACAAGCTGTAGACTGCGTGCTAACTCAAAAATCCTCTCAACCTCTCCTTGGATTTGGGCTGTGGGGGCAGATTAAGAAATAAATGAGACTAGTCGACCTAAAATCCTTATATGACATCTTAAAAAATATTATCCTATCAAAGTACAAATCTGCTGAAGCGTAGCCAAAAGCACTTCAAATATAATGGGAAGCTTTTTATGTCCGATTCCTCTATTATACATAAGAAGAACATCAAAAACGATCTAGAAGAAATGCTTTTTGCACTGTTTCATGAAAACGGGCATATAAAAGTAAAAGTCCCATCTTCAAAACTAAATGCATTCCATACACGGGTCATGCAATATGTCAATGAAAATAGAGATGATCAAAATATGCTGACAGAACAGGTCCTTGCCCACAGGATGTAAGAGAACAATGAAGGTTTAAAACTGCTCTTTGCTCCAAAAGGAGCAAAACTTTAATGATAAAAACAGGACAAGTTCAAAATCATTTCACATAGTGTTCAACATTATCTTTCACAACACACTGTAAAAAAAATCATTTTCTTAATCAGTTGTTGTATATTGTTTTTAAGTAAAAATATCAAAACATTCTTTTGCTTTTACTTAAATGAGAAAAACTCTTCATTTTACATAAATTATCTTTTTTTTTTAAAAATAATGTTTATATATATATATATATCTTTTTTTTTTTTCCAGAGAAACAAGACAAAATTACAGATTAAGCAGCACAAAACTCACTCGCACATACACACTGAAATACTTTGGCTTGCATTTGTTTGACCAGTAAAATTAAACGCATTATGAAGGTCAATGGAGATTCTATGGTTATGATGTCTAACACAAGCCGAAGTTTTTAGAAGCAGTGACCTTTACTAAACGTATCAGGGTACTTTGACACTTATAGTGTTCTCTAAGAGGTAAAGCAGTTCTGATGACACCAACAGGAATGAGTTGGGGAACATGAACAGACTACTGCTGTAATACGTACCCGCGGCATCTGAGGTAAGAGAGCAATGCAAGGGACAGAGTGGAAAAAACCAATCAGATCCCCTTAACAAAGCTAGCTACACACCTCAGATCCACACTTGGTGAGAAAACACACCCACTATTGCTAAAAACCTTTTAATAACTCAAATGATACACCTTAAACGTCCAATTTAAAAGCAGTAGGAGTTTCTCTGCAAGTGGGATCTTTTTTCTTTTCTGAACACACTGCAAAAGTAGTTTTTATTAATTAATATCTTTGTCTTGTTTTTAAACAATTGTCAGTAAATAAATCAGATAAACTGATTTAAGTTCGCTTGTTTATGCAGCTTTCCTGCGAATGCATTGAAGGAAATTAAGACAAAAGTGCTGATTAGAATTGTTTTGCTGCAGTGCACCATCAAGCTCTATTATCCCATTGTTAAGCAGTTACTTAAAAGTCTGTAAATTAAAGTATATGCACGTTTAGGTTCAATGACCATTAAATTCTTTCTAGATTCTCTCTGATTCTAAACTAAATGTGTTATTTAATATTTCAAGCTAATACATTTAGAATATATTATGCAATTTGTATGGAATGACATACAGACAGACAAACATTAAGAAAAGGACAAGTGGTGAATACCTAAATTGGAGCGGGTGTTGGAGCGATCCATTATGGCGTGCTTGCTGGGGTTGTTGAGGATCGATCGCTTGGCAAGTGCAATATCTGCTGTCACCCGGGTGATTGTAATTCTAGCAATGGATTTACATATTAGTAAAACCACAACACTATTTGACTTAACACATTTATTATTTTATCTATATAGTCTGTGTACCATACCTTCCTTCAAATCTGTGTTTTAAAAAATCAAAGAGAGCTTTTTGCATCATGTCTGTAACCTGTAAATTAAAATTAAAATGAGAACATATGCAATTCAGTAATAGCGCTTGATAAAACGTGCAGTTTCCATTATGTACAGGAGAGGGCAGTACATAAGTGTGGCATAAGAGAGCATACAAATATAATCCTGCAATAACACACATTATAGACCATTTAAAATGAAAATGTTACTTTTTTGCTTTATTTCAAGAGTAATATATTCTTAATATGATATTCATACATATCTTCTGAGCCACAGGCTCCTTCAAAGCTTTAATGCTTAAGATCCTCAAAGAGAGTATGAATGGACATGGCACATACAGAGACAACAGCAACTGGCCCTCACCTCATAGCCCTTGAGCGAAGGCCCCATGAGCACTACAGGACGCATGGAAGGCACAACATCATATGCAGCCAGTTGCTCTCCCTGCAGTTCAAGAAAATGGGTAAAGATATGTTTAAACAAACATGCAGTGTATGTATATAAGCATAAACGTGTGTGTGGTCATAATCATGTATTTGCTTACCGATTTCTTCTTCACTTGTTGAACTAAAGGATCAATTGAGAAAAATTAGAACACATTAAATAACAGTTTTTATACTTTTCATCCAGATAAGTGGATGATAACAAATTAAGGATAATTAATTCTAAAGGGAAACTTGCATGCTAATGTAGTTAAATTCAGTAATTGGCCTGATTTAAAAAAAAAACAAAAAACGAATAATGATACATGAAGTGTCAGCACACCTGTCGGTGGTGGAGCAGCTTTCTTTGCATTCATATCATCTTTGGCAGCACTAGCTGCTTTACTGTAAACGAGAGGGGGAAAAAATTCATAATGAATTTAGCAACAAATTTATGCACATTTAAATGGCTGACTCATTCATGCAAAAAGAAAACAAAGATTACAAAATGAAGACTCCACACTGCATTATTAATCAGGTTTGTTTACTTGGCCAGCGCTTTGGCGGCCTTCCTGGCCTGCACCTCTCTTCTGATCAGAATTGTCTCCAGGTTCACCGGGCTGGGGATAAAACCAACCTCTCCCCCTTCCTTCACAGGCCTTCCAATCCACCAGTCATTGTTAAATTTCTGTAAATAACAACAGCAAAAACAACACGGCCCACTTTATATTAGGTGGGCTTGACTACTGTGCACTTGCATTTACACCTTAACCCACCCTAAACCTACTCATACCTCCAAACCCGTTCTCAAGTGTTTTGCAATACAATATGACCACAATAAAGCCACTTGATATAAAGTGTGACCAAAAACCCAATATTTTCTATTTAAAAACCATCTTCATTGACTATATTGACCTTCGTTCTTCTTTGGAACACAAATGAAGATATTTTTTATGAAATGGACATTCACAAGAATACCTCTGATTAATTTGATTTACTTCAGTGTAATTGATGATCTGGGAACACACTGACCTCTTTGATATGCAGGAAGTCTTTAGCTTCAAAAGAAACCCCGTGTCCTGGTATGGGGACGTTGTCATCATCTGCAGGAGTGTAGGTGAAGTTTGTGCGCACGGCAAAAGCAACAGGCCTAGACTGAATGAAAAAAAAAGGAGTTAAACCTCTGCATTTTGATAACACAACACACTCTTGACACTTTGCATCAGAAAGTTTTGTGAGCACATGAACTTCTACATTATGCAATTCTTGGACAGAATCTCCAAGTGTAGTTGCACCATTTATGGTGAGATTATTTGTAAATTTGAGGTTGTGTATGAATGGACGGCAGCAGACAGATATTTTGAGATGAGTGCAGGAACAAAACCACTGCTGGTTTGAGCAACGGCACATGTGCTGCATTGCCCCGGGCAAGTTACTAATAATAGCTTTCATTCATTTACCTTCAAACCAATTGCAATGCACAAATTCATTCTCAAAGAGCTCCATATCAGCATAATAAAGGGTAATGCAGTCTAAAGGCAGCTACACGAGGCTTAAGGACAGTGTGGATGTGTATACATAAGATGAGACTGAATGCACACAGGATCATTTTAATTAATCTGCAAAGACCTAAAACTTGTCCTTCATGTGCTGTAAAATTTGCAATTTATAAGGAGTGCAGCAGGGTAAGCAACGTGATCATGTGATCAGAGATGATTTATCCATATTTACACATATTTACATTCACAGGACAAAAGGACAACTCTAGAGTAGCAACTGAGATTCTGTGATAAAATTGCTTTGCTTTGATCAGCGATTGAAAGTAAAATATTAGGAAGTATTAGGGTAAAAAGGTTATAGGTTAAAGGTTATAATCAAAATTGTATTGACCGATTGATTGCCTTAGGTTTTTACATCAATATAAATATATAAATGTGATTAAAGGATTACCGATTACAAGGTACATCTTATTATTTTATTTTTTTTAAAGTGTCCATATTTTACGATACTGTAATCTTATGTTTCTAATTAATTATTATTATATAATAATTTAGTATTTGATTCAAAAAATCTTAAAGTTAAATGTCAGCACAATGGAAGTCTAGCATAACAATATATAGTTTTTCAATAATAATCAATGGCAAAGTTTTAACCCAGTAATGTGAAAAGCGGTTATAATATTCAATCTTCTATATGACCTGCTGAAGGATTTTGCTGGTTAGGTATGTTTTGAAGCATGACAGCTGGTTATAAGCTGGTTTAAGATGGTCATGTGCTGGACCTAAGAAACAAGCTCCTGTTCAGGACCAAGTTAAACCAGCTCAGGACCAGTTAAGAACCAGCTGAAACCAGCTTCCGTGCTCCAAAACATACCTAACCAGAATATGCAGTTTTTGTTCAATAGGGTCATGCTTTATAGTCAGTTAGTTATTTAGAATATCTAATCCAAGCCTTAAAAAAGTTTGGAAACATTATTAATATACATTGTAACTTTTTCTATCTTTAAAAAATTAATCATCTAAGTTTCCATATTTAAAAAAGCTACCCGAGTAATAACACAACAATAAATAAATCGTACAATGATAAGTAACCGCTTTGTTCTATTAATTTGTTGTTTTATAATTTAGTATTTAATTAAAAGAAAGTCAAATGTCAACACAATGGCAGTCTAGCTGCGTGTAGCCTGGTTTTTAGAAGACGATGCTCTGTGGGAGACGGTGGACTGAAGCAGGACGTGATGCTGTCTGCTCAGTATCTTAATTAAAAAGGACCTCAGGGAGTTCACTGACACAGACAAGGGGGTTTCATTCAGTTTCAAGCCGAGCAAAACTGGACTCTTTAAAGAGCCGATAATAAAACACGGAGCATTTGTTGTTGCTCATTCGTGGTTTGCCACGGTGCTTCTTATCTGTTGTTGGACTGTGTAAAGGAACAGAAGAAAAGGTAATCCGTCAGTCGCGTGTAAAGCATTGATTTTGTAGAGCTCGAGATTTAACACTGATGTACTGTTTCAACCAAGGCATTTAGTGATTAGCTTTTTGACACAGCTACCTTGTTACTTTGACAGAGGAAAAAGAGCCGTGCAAAATTTATGAGCACATCTAAAGCTGTGATGTATTTCGGTCCTTGTGGCCAACGTCACTTGTAGCTGAGAGAATTATGGAGTTGCAATCTACCTTGGCCTTGTCCAGCTGGACTTGGGCATTCTTCTCCTTCTCCTCAGTGGCCCCTGAGTCCTGACGGTCCGCCGAACCCTTTTCAAACAAGAGTAAGAACCAGTATTATTATAACACCTCTTAATTCCCTTTCACAAGACATATCTGTGAACTCTGACTCAGTAGCAACAAGCACTTGACTGTGCACATATTATCAAATATAACAGTGGTAGAGTTGAGATGATTAAGCTGAAACCGTGCTGTCTTTAAAATGAAAAATAATTAAAAATATATATAAAAGCTGGGAATTCTAACCAGGTACGAAGACATCATCATTATGATATCATAAAATCATCAAATGAGGCAAATGCATTGATGTGTCATTTTCAGTAGAGATCACTCTACTATATAATGACAGTGTCATCAAAGTCACAGATGATCCCAAGCCTTCGCCTTCAGGGCTCCTTCATCAAATTTTATTAGCAACTCCTCACAAAGGGCAGTGTTCAAAGTCATGCAGAGAATTTCTCAGTAATGTCAGGCAATAAGAACTCAAAGTAAAACCACTTAGCTCTGTCAAATTGAGCTTGTAAATTGATATGAGCATAACACTGCCTATCATTTTTCAACACTAATCTATGCAAAGTGCTAACACAAAACAAAGAAAATCCATAACACAGTGTCCATAATATTTTTAACCCAGAGATGTGAAAAGCAGTGATTTTATGAAATCTTCCATACAGTATGACCTGCTGAAGTATTTAATATTAGATATTACACTATAGTTTGAAACCTTCAAAAGCTTTTGATGAGAAATCAAAGCTGTAGAATGTATGGCCTTGCATAGCCAATAAATAAATAAATGCATGAATACATTTTTGTTAAAACCTAATTTGCTTTAAAAATATGGTGAGGTTCATTCTTCAGACAAAAACCAAATAAATCAAACAAAACACACGCCAAATAAGTAAGAATAGTAAACCTAAATCAAGAAAATGTACTCCTCGCTCAAAAAAATCTTAATACGTGTGCTTCTCAGGTACATTTTTCTTAATATTAGATGGAAATACAGCATCCATACAGTAGCTATTTTAACAGAAAACAAAAAAATAAAAATATTTCAGATAATTAATAGATTTTATTGTTTTAGCCTAATTACCCACACTACATATGCTTTTGAGTCAACAAACCACATTTTAGTCATTTGCATTTCTAAAATTCAGTCCATTTCTAGTTAAACTGAATGTAAAACAGTTTCGCAATGTCATGTAAAAGTCATGATGACTGAAATACACAAAGCACACTCTCTCCCAAAGGCACACCTACGCATGCTCACATGCACACTAACTCGCTGACAGGAATGGCACCGTGACAAGCCCCTCGAGAGACACTGGTGGCATGCAGTCACCACAACCTCCTTCTGACCTTAATATAAGGCTGATAACCTTGCTAAAAAATCCAACACTACTGTTCTCGTGCATATGTTGTGTTTTGGATACTGAAGTGCTGGTTAGCCAACAACTTTTGGCTGGTAAACAGCAGACCCAGTCTTAACTTCATCATCACATCAAAGCTAAAGCTGTAAAGGCTGTAAATGATTTATATCAATGTGAGCTTGAATGTTGTTATTGATAAATACTGTGTTAAAATAAACAGGCTCAACGCAGGACCCACTTGAGAAACGACTCAAGGGCATGCAGCAAAACATAGTTTGCGTTGAAAGAAATGAGGTTAATTAGCAGAAAAGGTGGTGAAACAAGATTGAGAAAAGTAATGAATAAAATGAGGAATTAGAGGAGACTGGGATAATTGGAGGGTGGGGAGCGGAGGGTGCTTTTCCCATAGGCACAGTCATGTAGAGGTGCTCGCTTTTGTTTACTCATGTCTGCCATAGACATCTGTTCACTCAGTGCCGCCTCTTCTGCAAGTCAATGTCACGGAGAGAGCAGTACAAAACGCTCCTGAATTACTAACCAATGCCACGCTCACCAAGACGCTCTTCCAACCACTGAGTTTAGTGGGGATTCGGATCATTTACATTCTCTTTCTTTGATGTATTGGAGAGCGAAGCCTCTTCATGGTATTCAAAGGGAGTATCGCTACATTAATCACTACATTATTATTTTAAGATTTATAAAAACTGGGGTTGGTAAAGGAACTGCAGAGGGTTTGTGTGTTTAATGAAAAGCAAATAAACAATTAAACCATAAAAAAGTAACATTTTTAATAAATATCAATATAAAACAATTACTAAAAAACTGTTTTTGATTTGTTTATATGCATCATGTCATGTGACCATTAACCAACATTAGAGAACTGTGAAACATGTAAATAAGTCGATGACAATCAAGGATTCACGACAAGCAAACTTGAGATTGTTCAAATACAAAAAAAATTATATTTGTGAATGTTTTGTTCACATAAATTTGTAACTTTTAAATGAAGCGATTTTAGTGTTCAGGTGAACTGGCCGTAGTTCAAAAAAAGGTCAGGAGGTGTAACCGTGATTTATATTAAAAGTAATTAATTTTCCTTAACATGCTTTTTTTTAAATATAAGTTCTAAGTAATTAAAGTACTAAGTGAACTCTAAGTAAACTCTAAACACTTTATTTATTGGGAACTTTAAAAACAATTATACATGTTTAGGAAATTAATTAATTTTAAGAAAAATCATGGTTGCACCACATGAAATTCTTTTTTTAAACACTAAGATTGCTTAATTTAAAACTCTATTGTGAATTTATGCACATACAACATTCTTAATGTTTGAAAAACTGTAATAGATATTAATATTTTTGTATTTGTCGAAAATCCTTATACATCATTGACCAAAATATAATAATTTATTCATTAAATAATTGTACATTTTAAAATCTCAGGGGTAACTCTAGTAAATATATCAGGTGAAAGAGGTTCAACTGACAAAAAGTTCCCTTGTCTGTCAGTCACTATGACGTTATGTCGTGACGACAGACTGGGGTCATTCAATTGGGAGCCCTGAT
>JAUMHP010000041.1:11126067-11138040 GCA_032361065.1 Enteromius trimaculatus | reverse complement strand
GATAGATGGCTAATGTGTGTGCCATTGATATGTTCAGTGTTCATGTAAACCGTTTAATAAACACTTCTGCCACTTTTTTGAGCCTCATAATTAGTTTTGTTTTTTATGTAAATGATTCAATAAATACCGTACCGTGCCATTCATACCGTGAAATTTTGATACCGTTACATCCCTACTGCTAAATATTCACCTTGACCATCAAATTTATATTACATTACAAAATGTATTAAAATATTAAAACATGATATTATTTTATTATTGTTATTTTAAATTGTACTAATAATGTCACAATATTACTGTATTTCTGCTCAAATAAATGCAGTGAGCAAAAGACTTTTGTTCAAAAACATACTTTTTAATTATTTCAAAGGTTATATATTCTACAATAAATATTAATAGAATGACAAAAAAACGTAGATGTCTGTGTATTGTTTCGGCCACCTGTAAAATAAAAATCAAGAAATATATACATTTATTCTGAACCTTAAAATGTATTTACAATCTACAATACATAAACTGTGAATCTCTGTTGTACTAGAAATGCATCAGAACATGCTTCCTCTGTTCAGAAGTTTTAGTTTAGTCAAAAAGACAAAGTACACGAAAGACACCACAGTGAAAATGTTCTTTAGTATGTACAGCACAGGAGTAATGTAACCGAAAACAGCCACCAGGCATATGCGCACCACCAGGAAAGGCAAATCTTGGGAGAGAACACTTGATGAAGCCAGCAAAGGACTGTCTGGATTTATAACAACACGCAGGATGGACAGATAAGCCAGTATGTATATAGGAAACACCCATGCCGAGCAAAACACAGAATCAGTCTCTGCCACCCTCACCATTTCCACCGTGTCAAACCAAAACATAAAGGTGGCCACAAAGAGGTCATGCCGAGGGTCTCGAATCCAGACAAAGCGAAACGGACCCGAGTAAGAATGAGAGGAGTAGAGATATGCCGTGCTGCTGGTGCGAGAGGTGCTTTCATCTGCATCCCTCCAACGTCCCGATAGTGTCCCATTCCTGACCGGCGGCCTTGGAGATGCGTCAACGTCCCGTCCGTTAGCCTGCAGCTGTCTGGACACTGATGTCACCTGCTCCAAGTGAGTCAACACCGGGCCTGGCATCTCAAAATCCAACTCTAATCGACTTGCTTTTTAAAAAAGAGGATACAAATAGAGCACAACTTAGACAGACAGATCATTTAATTGGGCAAATTTATCGGCGGTCATCTCTCACCCTGCCCGGTTAGGCGAAGAGGGCGAATTTTCTCCACTATGTCCACACAAATGAGGGAGAACAAGACCAGAGAGACAGGGAGCTCAGTGAAGCGGTCACACTTACCACCAGCATCAACTTGAACCTGCACAACCATAAATAGACCAGAGGGTTGCTGAGAGAACAAAGAGTCATGAGCAAAAAGCCTTTTATCGTTCTCAAGAGAAAACTGTGGTGAAAGACCGAAAATGGAAGCAGTTTTGGACGCATAAACAAAAACAAACTACATTGTTGATTTAAAACTGGGCCAATGTGAGGACTCATATCTTCACCAGTCAAAAACCGTGAGAACATTTTCCAAAACTGGTAATACATTGACAGTTGGCTGTAACACACATCTATTCACATTCCACAGTGTATTATACCCCTTCTTTGGGTTAATAGTAAATCTTCTAGTCTACCATGAGTTACTGAGTACCTCGAAGAGAATCTATATACAAAAAGTTTCTTGATGTCTTGATGAGCCCTACGGTTTTTATTACGGGTTTTATTACAGACTTCATTCTGAAAGTAAGACTACAAGTGGTCAATGTGTATGTAAGTGTGTGTGTGCGTGTGTGTGTGTGTGTGTGTGTGTGTGTATATATATATAGTTATACTTAGTAGTTTCTGTAGTC
This sequence comes from Enteromius trimaculatus, assembly GCA_032361065.1. Classification (NCBI taxonomy): domain Eukaryota; kingdom Metazoa; phylum Chordata; class Actinopteri; order Cypriniformes; family Cyprinidae; genus Enteromius; species Enteromius trimaculatus. The sequence continues at coordinate 11,136,145 of JAUMHP010000041.1, read as the reverse complement.
TTACTACTTAAGGTAATTCCAAAAAATATTTTCTACATGTCTGAAAACCATCACCAGTTTTAATGAACTCAATAAAATCAATGTCAATCTTTAATAAAATTAATCTTTACACTCTTAAAAAGAGGGACATTGTGATGCCATAGAAGCACTTTTGGTTCCCTTAACGTTAAAAGATATTTTAAAAATCTTATCTATCTAATCTTTTGTGGAATGGAGAAGTTCCATGGATGGAACCAAAGCTGCCAATAAAGAACATTTAAGAGTGTACAGTGAATAATGGTTCTTGATATGATATGGATTTTAAAAATCATGAAGTGCTCAATAATATGATAGTTTCCTAGTGAGATGGACAAATGCATCACCTTTGAGCTGGCTATGATTATAGCAAAGCATGGTAAAGTGCTGAGGATCACGTATACAAGTGTAACAGGTCTCCTGCAGAAGAAATAAGGGTGTTTTCGTTTAAGCACATGATTAGCATCACAAACTAAGAAACAGTTTAGGAATTAAGAGCATAATTTCATATCAAATGGGCATAAAATGCAGCTTGTGTTAACAGTTAGTTGATTTCTAAATTTCATTAATGATATGCATTAATTAGTCTGAAAATAGTTTAGTATTTTCTAATATAGTTTTTCTATAGTTATATAAAATGATTTACAGTTCACAAATTTACAAGTCAAAAAAGTTTGCAGAGACCGGTCACAAGACCAGTTTTCATAACTAATGTGAAAATTCAAACGATCATTTTAATGGTGCGTAATTAGAGCTCATGGATCAACTACCCTTATAAGCATTGAAAACAGTTTAGTACTCACCAGTTGGTCACTTCTGAGAAGCGCTGTGTTTTGAGGATGAAGTACTTTAAAGGAACCCACACAAACAGGGTTACAGACGCCACGTAGGCCACCGAGGCTGCTACCACCAGCCAGTAGGCAGTGACACTAGACTTCACGATATGAATGACAGAAGCAAAGCGGGCCATTACTACAAACACAGGAATACAGAGACATGCGAACTGCAAAAGCTCATAAACGACGAGTTTGACAGTCTTTCCAGAGAGCATCTTGAGTTTCCAGTAAATCCCTCTAAGAGTGAGCCGTCACCGAATGCATCTCTCACAGCACTGAATGACTGAGGGCTCTGGACTCTGTACACTGCCACTGCTTACACTGCATTCTTACAGGTGCTCTTTTACTGCCACAGCAATGAAGCAGTCACAATTCTCGTTTTATGGCGTTATGGAAGCAAAAAATGCCAGTAGCAAACTGGAACGTAACAACCATAATGATATGCACTGCAATGTTGGCGCATGAAGAACATCTATAAGTAGCGTTTTAGCACAAAACAGGAAAATGTAAGTCATTTCACTTTTTTTTTTTATAAAAAAGTATTTTTAATCAGTATCCTAATTGTTTTAGCAAGACAACCTTATAGATACTTTTTCAAAATGTACATAGCATTTTTGTAGATATGTGAGCACATTTTTTTTCTCATCAAACTGCAAGATGTACACTACCATTATAAAGTGGTGACTCAATTTTTCAAAATGAACAAGGCTGAATTTATTTGATGAAAATGCATTAAAACAGTTAAATTATTAAATTTAATAAACAACTTGAATAAACTCTTTTCTATTTCAATATATAAATTCCTCTTTTTACAGCTGCATTTTAAGTAGATATGCTAGTGTTCAGCGTCAAGTGAGCTTTCAAATATCCTAATATGCTGATTTGATGCTCAAAAAACCTTTTATCATTATCAATGTTGAAAACAGCCGTGGTTCGCTTTTTTTGAAATGTTCAAAAGAACAGCATTTATTTAAAATGTCCTTTTTTCTGTGATACGTAAAAATATAAAATGTCATCTTTGACTAATTTAATGCATTCCTGCAACACATTTTGTAGTGGGTTAAGTCTATAAAATGTGTTTATTTAAAACTGTATAGTTTGCTGTTATTAATAAAATCAATTACCAAGTCAAATTTGTCTTGTCAAATTGGCACACCTGCAGCATTAATGTCTACACTACACTACAGAGCTTAATTAACGCTTAGAACATGGATAAGACTATCTCTACCTGAACAAAATGATTCATAAACTTGAGACACAACATGTGCTGTACATTTGGCCTAGCTTTATTGTGAATACTAATAATTAAGATGATTAAAATAGTACATACAAACAACGGGGTACATAGAACTGACACACCAAAAACAGTCATTTTCCCTGTGGATAACGTAAGGATTATCATCTCCATGTGCAAATGCTAAGGTGTTACATTAGAACTGGCCCGTGGTCCCAATTTCCCAGAATGCTCTCTATGAAACGTCAACGTCTACTCTGATAACACTGGACCTACACAGAGACAGAGATGTGGGTACTGCCTTGGTTTAGAATAGGAGATGCAAATGAACAGATAGAGTCTGCTCTCTTTAGTGTCAGTCCTTGCGAAAATAAGGTTAGTTCGATCATTCCACGCGCTAAAGATCATTTACACATGACCATTCATTCTCAGGGTATACATATAATAATAAAAAAAAAAACAGCCAAGTATTTCTGTCGCTTGTCATGGAAAAGGGTTTGAGTGCAGAGTTAATGCCATTCGGGTTCTTCTTTTAGGGCGGAGGAGACGCATGTTTAAAGTGGGCACAACTGAAATGAGGGTAATGAAAGGGGTAAATTAAAAGTGCATGATGTGGAGTACCATTACTCCTCAACTTCCCATGTGCCCTTTATATAGAAGAAGCAGTTGCTTTGAACGTTAGGCTCTAAAGACAAAAGTGAGCTCTCGTATATACACATCTGCACACAGGCAGAATATTACATCCTTCTATTAAAGTACTGTCAAATAAAACAGCAAAACGTAATCAAAATATAAATAAAACGCACTAAAAAACATTGATCTTCTTAACACTGAAAATTGAGCTTAAAGACATTGGGGTGATGGGTCACTGTCAAGACGATGGCAGTGTTTCGCTACATGGTTCTGGAGGAGAGGCGGGATGACTTTTGAGGGCCTGAACACGCTCTCTCTCTCACACACACACACACACACACACACTCTCATAGTGATGAGAAATTAAAATAATGACGTAACCTCCCCTTCAGGACCTGTTTTGAAGAACACTGACCTACGGGACCTACATTTTTACGGAAACGTATGTACAACACAAGCATGCTGTGTGTTTTCCTGTAAGAAACGTCCAGTTAATTATTACTATAATGACGCTGTCAAATAAACCGTATAACTTAGTGTTCCTTGTCACCTTCAACACAATGTTCTTATAAAAGAGACCAAACAAGTATAAGATGGATCAAAAGCGGTTAGTAGTCAACAATCTGCACATCCTGTCGTGATCAGAATCAGTGTTTGTTTGTAGTGTCTTAAAGAAAAGGAGGGGAGCTGAATGTTCCTTGTTTCTGACTGTAAGTGTGTGCATGTCTGCATGAGTCTCTAGGGGTCCTATAAGAGTGCTTTCTCAGGGTAAGGGGTCTGTTGGTTGTCTGCAGTAGCAGGGAGGCTCTGGGTGGAGGGCACGGTGTAGCCGGGGGTCTGGCTCATGGCCACTGGAGCACCGGCTGGGGTCTGGTAGGACTGGACATCAGCTGGAGGCATGCTGCCAGGGGTAGGGCTGTAGACTGGAGGCTGGCCCATGTACATATGGACATCACTGAGAAACAGATCAAATAAGAAATGTATTTATTTAAATATAATAATAATAATAATGATTAGTTATTTTTAAATATTGATACAGCCTTGTATTGTTATTTTAATTCAAATAATAATAATATTAAATATATTATCCAATCATAATTTTTTTTATTGATAATTTTATTCAAATTGTTTTTTATTATTAATAATATTAACGAAAATATTAGGGCTGTCCCCAACTAAGGAATTTTCGAATCTTGCCAATAGTCAAATGAGAGTCGAATCATATGCTTGGGGGCGGGGCAAATCATAACTACTGGTGTTAACACACAGAGAAACTGTAACAGATGCCTCACAGATACAAATAAAGTAAATGTTTTATGTTTCCATTAAAAGAAAGCTAACATTTATCGAAACCCTAAGAAGTCACACAACATTTTTTTTACAGTAGTGCTCTCATTATTACTTTATGTGTAAGACAACAGCTGCAAGGGCTGAAGATGATCTGTAGAATGAAGCATGATAGCAGGATTTTATTGAGATTTAATTGATATCCTATAGATTACACTTCGTTATTTATACAACATGATATTTATATTTAGACTTGAACAAAACGCCCCGAATGCAGACGTGAACGTATCTGTGCAGCTCTGAATGAACTCCTTTTGGCGATGCGTTCTTCACAACAACGTGCAGAAACACGACAGCTTAACTCTAAAAATTCAAGTTTTATTAAACGTTTTATTATAATAGTGTTCTCATTATTAATGTTATCTATATGACAGTCTCAGTCATAGTTATTAATATTCAGCATTGTTTGTCCTGCTCGCGTGATGCACTGAAGAGATAAGGACTTTACTGCAGCGTAACTCAACCAAATCTTGTGCGACATAAACAATATACACTATATATAAACCAGATGAAATGTTTTGAAATCACTTGAACCATACCTGATCAAAAAAATATATTTTTAAAAATATCAAAAACTATTTTATTTGTGTAAAATATTAAAGTTTGATTACCTGGGAGCTGGCTGCCCGGCCATTGGTGTTCCTGTTTGGTTCATTACAGAGAGCTGCTCCATTGGAACATTATATCCTGGTACTGCCGTGCTGCCCATTGCATACTGCCCTCCAGAGGACTGGCCAGGGTACACCTGAGGAGAAAAAAAAAAAAAATTAAAAAAAAATTAAAAACATACCCCAATATATTACTTTCAAAACAATCAACAACAAACAGCCACAATAGCAACTGAAATTATATCTAGCAAACAAACTTCATACCTGTTGGGAAGCGTTTGGGGTCTGCTGCATGTAGTATTGCTGGCTCTGTAGTTTGGCATACATGGTGTATACTGGGTCTTCATTCATTAGCTTAGCATAGAGAGACAGCGCTTCCATGACCTTCACGTTCAGCTCAGACAGCTCCGAGTGTTTTCTGAAAACATACATGGCAGATTTATTACACATGCGATCTATGAGGAATGACGTGTGCATTAGTCTCATTAGATTTCATTCACTAAAATTATCTGGAGGTTTCTTTACAGGCTTTGCTAGATAAAAAGGAAAGATATATTTGCTTTAAATTACTTTTTAGATGGGACTTTTTGGATACCTGTCAATGTCCTCCAGCTTCTGATCTATGAGAGGACCCATCTGGTTGCAAGCAGCTAATAGGAAGAAGAGGAACAACTATGAATCAGACATTTCAACACAGAATCAACATACGGATCCGGTTTTCAACTCACCCTCCAACTGCAGGAGTTCACAGGTGTCTGACTGGTCATCTGTTGGATCTGCGCTTTGGATCATCTGAAGCAGCTGGTCCATTTTCTCCTGCAGAGCATTAGAAAAATATTACAAACTAGACTGCATGACACTTCTGAGGGCTGCTACTACTAATTCTAACAGTTCTCCACTGTTCTCCTGGCAGCTTTGAAGAGAAAGAGTGAACAGTGGATCATTCATTTCACTATGCTATTTCATGTGCTTTGAAGTTGTAAGAGGTGTGTATGAAAGAAATACAGTGCCAAAATCTGAGAAATACGCAGCCTCACCTCATCGATGTAGACGGGCTCTGGCTCCGGTTCAATCGTCTCTACCTGGACGTCCTCACTGAACTGCACAGTCTTCTTCTCTGTTTTCACTAAGGAAAGAAAAATATTAAAGATAAGCAGAGAATAGAAATCCAAAAGAATATTGTGACAATGCACACATCTGAAAATATGGGATTACAAATAATGTAATTCTGGAAATGAACAAAAACTGACATTTGGAAGATTTTGGTTTTCAAAACAAGGATTTTGTGACATTGATCATGTGAATTCGTTGTACAGATGGTCAAATGTTCTTCCAAAGAAGCTCAAGATGCTCTTTGGATCATTCTCCAATCATGCTGGCATAATTGCTTGGCATGATAAAGACATTCTGGATAAAATATTGACATAAAATATTGAAATTGATCTTGTATGTAAAATCAAGAATACAACAGATCATTTTTGAAAAAAGAAAAAAAAAGTTGAAAATTTCCCCAGTGGTTTCTGACATCTTTAGACTCCACAACAAAGGTTCAGTTTTTCATTGCTATTCAAAAGTTTTTATTTTTATTTATTTATTTTGAAGGTCTCTTATGCTTGCCAAGACTGCATTTATTTAATCAAAAATGCAGCAACAACTGTAACATTGTGAATATTTGTTCAAATTCTAAATAACTCTTTTCTATTTGAATATATTTTAAAATGTGATTTATTCCTGTGGTGGCAAAGCCACATTTTCTGCAGTCTTCAGTGTCACATGATCCTTCAGAAGTCAATCGAATCAGACGATTTACTGCTGGAGTTTTGTTTATTATAACTATGTTCGAACAAACAAAAAAAAAAAATACTTTTGAATGGTATTGTAGAGTCAAAGGAGAAAAACTATTAGAAAATATTGTGAAACAGAAAGAGAAACAGAGACTTTGAGGGGCTGCAGAACGTCAGGTGGAACAGAGTAGATATGACAGCTTTACTTACTCATCTCAGGCTCTGCTGTCAGGTCCGCTGTCACAAAGTTTGATGGAAAAAGCCCAACACCCTGATACGTCTCACCCTTCCACCAATTAGGGTCACTGTGAGAGAAGAGAAGCTTAAGCCACCTCCCACTAACTTTCATAAAAAAAAAAAAAACTCTTTGGCTGTGTTTGGAATCATTCATTCAAATTCTACAGAGTTCTGAGTGTCTACTAACCGCCTCACACCACTTCTGTTTCATAGTCTTGTGCTTGTAGCTTAGCAAACCAAATCAGCTGAATTGATTAAACTGACCAAAGTGGAAACGAGCCTTCCAACATAAGAGATGAAAATGACCAATGTGTAGTGAATATCATATGAAGGAAATGATTTCAACCACAGCCTATGAGTGAAATTCATCGTGACCATCAATGAACAGAGCCAGACTCACCTGTCATCCAGGATGGTGATGATCTCGCCTGATTTAAAGGTGAGCTCGTTGTCCTCGGCTGCCTCAAAGTCATAGATAGCCCTGACCTTTCTGCCGTCAGCCTTGTGAGATGTGAGGAGGCTGCTGGTACTCGGGTAGAGGCCAGACAGAGAAACCTGAGGCTGCTGCTGTTGCCGCTGGTCCTTCAGAGACAATTCGATCGCTGAGAAAGGGACAGAGAGAGACAGACAGAGATTACCTCTCTTTCTTTATGAGTCTATTCCAACCATTAGCATTCCAGATTTGCACCCACCTTTAGCAATGTCTTCTTCCTCTTTCTTGTTTGTTGATGTTGCAGGGTCTTTAGCTACCAATGCTGGACTGGCTTTAGCCTGTTCTGCTGCCTGAACAAATAAAGTTCAACACTTCATTACTTAGACATTAACATACATATATTTTCTTCATACACAGAAAAGTCTCACAATGTCACACAACAGAACAACACTCAATATATTATGCAGTCTGCATATAACATAATGAAAAAAAAAAAAGGAAATAAAAAGCAAATTTAAAAAGAGAGTAAATGAAACAAAATGATACCAATAACAGAATATATATATGAACAAAATCTTAAGACCAGGGAAAACATTACAAGATTACACGCTGGTAGATTGCAACCAGGTTGTAAGTACTGCTTCAAAATGCCAAACGACGAAACAGGAGGAAGAGATTAAAAGATTAGAGAATAAGCAATTTAATGAAAACTGCATTTAAACTCAAACAGGCAGTTCAACAACTAATCAAACGTTTTAAACCACAGCCTTAAAAAGTTCAAATCTGCAAATTATGCCATTGTTCTTCATGCATGTTGAGCCACACAACACCACGCGCAGCACACTTTTGGATGCAGTAAGACAGACATTTTCCTGAGAGTAATGAGACAAAAAAAGTCAAGTGGTGTAAACAAAAAAAAAAAAACATCATGGGGACATGCAGGATTCACTGCATGGCTTTACAATAAGAAGAATCGCCTGACAACTTTGTCTCACTTCCAAACACACGCGATGCGAAAAATGACACAGAAACACATGTGAGAACGGGATTATTATTAAAAATGACAGCAAGCAAAAGAAGCTCGTCATACAAATTGCATGTGCGCTCATTTGCAGCAAAACGAAGATTATAGAGGAGGATATTTTCCTTCGGTACCTTCGTAACTCCCCCCCCAACATCCCGCTGCCCTCTCTCATAGGCTGTAAGTAATCGCTGATTTTATTTTCAGTCAGAACACATTCACGCGGCATGATTTTGAATCGCCGACAGGTCCAGATATATAGCATGCCAAATATCTCATGGGTGTCTGCGACACGTCGGTGACAGATCGCGTCTTTGATAGTTTAAACGGCTGATTCTGATCACTAGCCGGTCAATCGGTGCATCTCTCTCTCTCTCTCTCTCTCTCTCTCTCTCTATATATATATAAACTGCAGTTCAAAATGTTGAGGTCAATAAGATTTTTCTAATCTTTTTAACAGATGTCTTACACTTTTATAATCAAACAGTAAAATCAGTAATACCATTAAATTTAAAAATATATATATATTTCTACTTAAATATATTTTAGGTCACACTTAAATTTAAGGTCCAATTGTCACCATTAACCAACCATTAAATACAACTTTTACATCATTAAACTACTGATTTGCTGTTTTAAGTTGTTAAGTTTAGGTATTGATTAGGGATGTAGAATATGGTCATGCAGAATATGTAAGCACTAATAAACAGCCAATATGTTAATAATAGGCATGCTAATAAGCAATATAGTCAAAATTGGTCCCCGTTTACCATATTTTAGATTATTTCATTGTATGATGTAATTTATTTAAGTAACAACAAAGCTGCTTGTGCTTAAGATTTTTGTGGAAACCGTAACCGAAGAAATGTTTAAAAGATCATTATTTATTTGAACTACAAAAATATTTGAAATATAAATAGATTTAATAACATCAAAAGATCTTAACGTTACTTTTGACCCCAAACCTTTGAACTCAATGTGAAGGAGTTAGATTGTTTTATTTTAAACATTTTCTTTAATATCATGTTGTGTGTTTTGTGCTGACATTTGGCCTTTAAACCGGAGCTGCACTCCTGACACACATTTCATTCCATACATACTTATTGTAAAAATATCTCATGACAGAATCCAGTGAACAGGCAGATCTGTGCAGTGGGGAGCTGGATTGGGCTGCTCACCTGAGAGCCCACAGCAGGGAAGATGACGCCCTGTTCTCTGAGGTTCTTGATCATGGCCGATATGAGGCTAAGCTGGGGGTCGTTACGGAAATCCTCAGCCCACTCCACCATCAGAGCTTTCAGCTTCTCACACACTTTTGGGTGACCCTTGAGAAGAAAAGATCTTTAGCCACTAGACTAAACAACAGAACCATAAATTATTTCTACAAACGAAATGAAAAACATACCTTATTTAGCACGTTGCTAACTTCACTAGCAAATTCCCTGGAGCAAACCTCTAAATGGAATATTTTTCCACAGTTCGACACACACGCACCTAGTAGCTATAGAGGAGAAAACACTCATTTGATTCTCGAGAGCTCATTAATGTCTTCTGATGTTTGCATACTTGAGACTGAAGCATGATTTTGCCTCATCCAGTAGAAGCACTGCATTACTTACTGCATAACTAATAAGGAGTTACTGTGGAACTAATAGGTTGTTCTTTATTAACCCTCAAGTCACCACTATTAGCTACTAAGGAATATGTGTTAACTACCCAGTATGTAATAGCATTTAGCATTAGATTGTGTTAAGTAATACTTAGTTAATCAGTAACTATTAATGAACAGCCCTTTCTTCTTTGCTAATAATAAATTAGCTAAACGTATTACTGTTAGATCTGCAATGTAAATGTTTATTAAATGTAAATAAGTGCTGTAGATAGCCTACCACATTAATAAACTGTTAAAGTGAGAAGAAAGTTGTGTCTG
>JAUMHP010000041.1:11082717-11098970 GCA_032361065.1 Enteromius trimaculatus | reverse complement strand
ATACAGTCCCAACAGTGAAGCATGGTGGTGGCAGCATCATGCTGTGGGGGTGTTTTTCAGCTGCAGGGACAGGATGACTAGTTGTAATCGAGGGAAAAATGAATGCAGCCAAGTACAGGGATATCCTGGACCAAAACCTTCTCCAACCTTCTTTTATTTTGACGCCTTGCCATAAATACCTTTACAGTTCTGTGTGTACGTGATATTACGATAGATTTACTAAAATGAAATGATCAAATGCTCCTGAAGTAATGCTCGGAGCAGTTCTGGAGATGTTATTCATGTAGCCTACTGTATTTATGTCCTCATTTAGTGAGACGCAAGATTAATATCACCGGAAGCATCACGCGCAGGTCAGTATGCTAGTAAACAAAACCGCACGTCTGCACCAGTCATTGACACAGAGACACGTAGAATTCATGTTTTTAAATATTGACAAATACTATTGAAAGCGAGAGTGTGCTCACTTGTGTGTGTGGTGGAATATATTATATATATATATATGTGAAATATTATAACATATATTACTAAGCACAGATTACAAGCTCTGAAATGTCATAGCACCACATAAATGTGACAATATTCTTGGTTTCTATGTACAGGTCTATATAATTTAGTGAAATATTATAACACATACATTAAGACAACAAGCTCTGAAATGTCATTATACCCAATATATATGACAATGATCATGCTTCCTCAGAAACAAGGTCAGTATATTATGCTGAGATAAATAACATAAACATCAGCTTTGGAATCGATGTGGTCTGCAGTCTGACTGCTGAAATAACATTGGCCAGGATGGTCCATTCATGAGTTAACTAAATGATACCACTCTTTACTTCCTCTTCCTGTCCTGGAGCGCTCTCTCATGTGGCTAAAATGCTCATGGGAAAGGAGAGGGGTGACTCCAGGCGGTTTTATGTGTCATTGTCCAAGGCCAGAGAAAATAAAGAAGGAACACATGTTTCTGTAGTTGGAGCCCACTCCCCCTCACTCTGATACCAAACCAGAGTCAGAACCGCAGGTGGGTGGGGGAACAGTCCATTAGAAACCCCACAGAGTGTGACCTCAGGTCCAGCCATCCAACTGGACAGACACAACCCATAGAAACCTCAGAGTGGAAAACCAGGGAACAAACAGCTTGGGACAAAGAATTGTAGACCGATGCTGACAGCTATTTCAGTATTTTAGCTGAAAATACCAACAAAAGTCTGGGAAATGCAAAGGAACAAAACTCCCACACACCCAAAAAACAACATTTTGACAAAGCCACAGTCAGAAACTTGACATTGCAAGAGAATTATTGCTTGAAATAAAACTTTGAAAGTTAAAAATGTTATTCATGGAGGAGTATCACAGAAGACTGCGGATGACCATTACTCAGGGGAACAACAATTCACTGTGTGTGGTCTAAACACCCTTTTTAGTTTTTTTTTCCCAATGTGCTGTTTTTTCCATTTACTTATCATTCATATGTTAATGCTAATTTATTTAATGGTAACTAAACAGTTATCTAACTGCTAAAAATATGAGTTATTTTACTTGTCTGAAGTCCAAAACCTTTTGACAAACAGTGACAGAAAATAGAGTTTCCTGTTTTTAGATACACATTAAGAAGTGAATTATTTAAGAAGTATTTATTTCTAATTACACTGTATTCAATTCTAATTTAATTTGCTTTTAGATTGTGCTTTTAGTTGAATATGAACTCACACAATATCTACATTGAAAGGTCCACTAGATGGCAGTCTTTTGGTTAAAAATGAGAAGAAGTTCAGTGCTGCATAACTCATAAGGCACAAAAATGTGATGTGAAGGCTTGGTGTTTGTCAAAACATCTGGTCATTGGACATGCAAAATGAGCCAGGATAGGGAGATGTGGGGGTTGTTTTTACTGTAAGTGGCTCTCTGAGTCACACGTTTAAATTCTGGTGTGCAATTGAGATGGAAAACATCTTGGCTCGTAGAACATTTCAACAACCTCTGAAAATACAGAGGACCTTTTGATTTTTATTTATTTAATCCTGACCCTTTATTTCCACAGCACAAATTACTGTAACTTAAAATTAAGAGCACATGACACTTCTAAAGTTGCACTCATTAAGTTTTCTTAAGTTATTCATTACAATAGTATAGCCTGTTGCATCTGCTGATTAATAATGCAGTTGTTTGTTTGTTTTGTTCTTTTTTCTCTTTCTGCATTTTAAATTTTCCTGACTAAAATAAATGGCTAAAATAAAGTTAAATAAACCTTACTATAGAAGCAACTAAAAAATGCTGATCATGTGATCTTAACATGGCTACATCCCACTTCATGCAGAATCAAAAGATGTTCCTAGAATCTTGGATATGTCTGTATAATCTCAAATTAATGCACATAATTTTATTATCAGCATAATATTATATATATATTTGGCTAAAGTTCTGTTAATATCTTTTTGCGTAAACTTTTTAAGTGGCCTGTACTAGAAAAAAAAGATCAGAGCGTTTTTAATTAAAATGACTGAATCTGGACACTTAACTGAACATTAACACGTTTAAGTTTCTCAGTTTTAATATGACCTTTGCTGAAATGAGATTTAACACGTTCTTCAACTCTTAAAGGAACATTCACACCCCTCCAGATGTTTAATTTGTAACGTGGCCATGTGTTTTGATTTGTTTTAAGATAGAGGGAGCAGTGTCGCTTCACATCCCACACAAAAGCCCGGTCAGATCCTTCTATTCAGCTGTCCTATAACAGTTCAGCCAAACAACCAGCCGACCTTAATCACTACGAGCAGTTAGTCGCAACCAGATGTTTCGTGCACTAGAGTAACACACATTCCTCTCACAAGAAAGGAAGAAAGAAAAAGAAGAACAACTGAAGAGCGAAACGCGTGGATAGACTCAAGAGACTACTCTTAAAAAGACAGTGCACTAAAAACGTGTAAGCAGGGGATAGTTTAGAAATGCAACTTACCCTTCATTGTGGTAAAACTAAGGTACACCGTTCCGTCACGAGCCAAAAGTTCACATCAATCTCATGACAATAAGCGCGGACCCAAGAATCGCGCTCGCGCACTTAAACACTGAAGTTTCACAGATGCGAATATTCCACCTGAAACATGCGTAGATGTTTATCACCCCCTCAACCCCTGACGCTAAACGCTAAAAAAATAAAAATAATAATAATAAAACAACAAAAACGCGTGGACACAATGTTTAATGAGTCGTAGGCTACAAACTTCAGCTCAAGATGCAAACTTTTTCTCTCTCTCCATGGGAACGTGTTCGCGATGGAAATTCACTTGAGGTGAGCGAGGATGCCTCCTCTTCTGCCTTTTGGCTGCAACCCGAGAACCAGAGAGAAATTGGGAGTCCGTAGGGTGTCTGTTAGTCCACTTGTTTTCTACATGAACTGAATCTCTTAAAGGAAAACCAGGTGAAAAGCAGCAGCAGCCTCCTCTTCTCTTAAACTGAATGTTGCAGCACCGCATCTGGAGTTAAACTTCCTCTTGGCACATGGGAGGGTCTTACACGTTGCAGGAGTTAGTTTTTGTCGAGCTTGGAGTGCTGCGAAATCTAAATCTGTAAAGAAACAGTACAGAAAACATTACTCAAATTACTACGTGATTGTGTTTACCCAAAAACTACCTTCCTGTTGTGATGGTTTAACATGGGTTAAACTTCACATGGGCCAAACTTTCAGTGTAGAAAAGTCTTTTTCAACACTTTTAAGTATATATTAGACTGGAATAATGTATGTAAAGTGCAGACAGGAGTTGTGACAAATCAAAGTTATATATCTGTAACTACAAAGTTTTAGGCCAAAATTCAGTCAAATATGAGTGTTTCTCTAGCAGTAGCTAATTTTGCGTGTTGGTTTTAAATGTCTAGTTCACAATCCTCCTACATTCATATTACTTAGCAAACTGTAAACTATATATATATATAAAAGTGATCAAAGTAACATTTTACTGCAAGATGTCCTGTTTTAAAGGGATAGGGATAACCTGATGACCGTATAACCATTGACTTCCATAATATGGGAAAAATAAAGTCTATGGCTACGACATTCTTTAAACAGATTTGTTTAAAAGAAGTAATAAACTCATATAGGTTTGTAACAAGTGGGTGTTTGTAAATGACGACAGAGGTTTCTTTTTTAGGTGAACTATCCCTTTAAGCATTATGTAACACTATAATATAATGACATTATATAATTATTTATTACAGTATTTTTTTCTAAACTGTATTACTTAAAGTTAGACTGACAAGCTCATATAGATTGTAAAAAGCATTTTTTATTTTTACACATTTATATTATATACATGATACAGTTTTCTCCCTCAAAATATACTCACAAATGATCATTCAACAATATCATGTGTTTAATGTAATAAAATATAACACTAAATTGCATGAGTCAAATGACACCAACATTAACATGATAATATAAATTTGTATACACGCTTCATATGAAGTGTTACCAATTATGGTGCAGTTATGGTGCTATTTTTCAAAAGAAGGTCTTAGGTATGCCAGTGTATTGGCTCTAAATCCCAGGGCTTCCAAGTAGAAAGTCCTTTGCGTGTGTTGAATGTTGCTCAGAATTGCTTGCACAATTGTTCCGCTCCCTTCGGGTTTAATAAACACACAGCTCATTTTGTTCTTTCTTTGCATTTCTCTCTAAATCCCTTTGCCACAGGGATCCGTGATTAATTATTTGACATCCCGCTGGATTGTTCAGAATAGTGTGATCCGCTGCACCACACAAGTCAAGCACCACACTGGCCAGAGATGTTTTTCCAACTTAACGAGGCTAAGCGCTAACGTAAAAAAAAAAACAACTCCCAACGTATTAAAGCTGCACTGCTGGGCTCTAAACCGATTTTATTTGCCTTCTTAAGTATCAGAAGCTTTTGTGCCAGAGCAGGTGCCTTTGCCTTATCCATTTTTATTTACCTCCAGAATGACACTTTTCTTTCAGAGTTTATTATGGTGACCATAGTTTCTACCAAAACACTATAGTTGCTACAGAAGTGAAACAAAATGATTCTGAAAGCTTACAGCATTTGAAGGACATCCAATATGGTAAAAATCTGGCAACTTTACATTTTCATAAGGAAGAGGGTCTGTATCATTTTATACTAAAGCAATGTTTTCTTTGCATGTTCTGTCGTTACTGTTTATATGTATTCTGAGGTTTCCGTGCTCTCAGATCCAGTAATTCACCCTCGCCGTGCCAGCCGCTAGGTCTTTGGCACTATATGAGCGTGACAGGTCCAGATAGGGATATTAGAAACAGGTGTGTTTAGACTTAGAAGAGATGGACATACCAGTGGCCCATATTTCTGTTTCTCATTAGATGTTAGAAAATACTATTTTCAGGGTCACAAGGCCTGAAGAGAGGGCACTTTTACAAGGACATGGTGTGCTAATGAGAAGCATGAGGGGAATGTGGGCCTATACCATGTCTTTGTTGCCAGCTTCTTTATATACACAAGGTTGATTTAATACCTTGAGATGTTAATACGTTGTGATATAGATTGTAAAACTTATTATATTTAACTTACCTTTACCTAAAACTGACCTTTATCCAAATTTACCTTAAAAAAAAATCTATAAAAATATAAAAATGCCATAACACAATTAGCAAACACTACCATTCCAATACCATTATTATTATTTTTAAAGTAATTCGTGATTTTATTCAGCAAGGACATTCAATAATAACAAATACCGTTTTCTTGTGAACTATTTATTCATCAACAATTGAAAAAATACTGTATCCCAACTTACTAAGAATAATTATTCAGTTTTGAAACATGTCAAAATTGATAATAAGAAGAAATGTTTCTCAAGCACCAAATCAGCATGATTTCTAAATCATAACTAGAATGTAGAAGACTGGCGTAATGGCTGCTTAACGTCAAATAAATTGCATTCAAAATTACACCAATATTTCACAATATTAATTGTTTAAGTGTATTTATAAAAAAAAAATGCAACCTTGCCGAGAAGCGTCTTTCATAAACTTTTAAAAGTGTATTGTGTTAAAAAATATATAAATGCTGCATGTATGTAAATATGTGTAACTAGGTTCTGAGAACAGCTGAACAAAAGCTAGTTTTGGTGGCTGGATTACATCTCGGAGGGTTATAACCTCTAAATGCTTTAATTGGATCGTCTCTGGTTCTACTTCGTATAAATAGAAGTGTTCGGGTAAAGATAAACAACACACCTTCCCTCTGCAGCAAACAGCATTCATCGCACTGAACAGTAGGGATTTTCTGGTGAGTTCCTATTCTTTAATCTTTAATATTCTTTAATATATTGTTAGATTGCTCGGTTTACTTGTCTCTCATAAAACACAATGAAATAGGATCATGGTTTATTTATATTATTAATATTATTTTATACTTTGTAGAGACCTGTGGACAGCATCACAGTGTATATTTTACTGTGGACAGAAATCAAATATGCTAAACGTGAATTGCCATGTTGATCTATCACTGATTGAATGATGATCTAAAAACAAACGGATCAACAAGGAATAAAAGCAATTAGGCATGAACGTACAGATAATTTAATTATAGAGCTAATTCTATACTGGACAAAGTCATCTGTGGCATTTACTTGTTAAGCAGTGATTTTTAAAGCACATCCTCATTTGACCAATGTAGACACTAACTTGGCCACAAATATAAATGGCAGAATGTGATGTAGTGATTGTTTTACCAGCACTCACATATGACATGACATCTTTACAACACTGGCTTTGACTTGGACCTGCCAAATGTGGTGGCTCTGTTGTGTTCATTTAAGACAACAGATGGTCATGAAGTAAAGCGGGTGAACTTGTGCATCTCTTGTGGTATTTCTAAAATATTTTCTCATATGTCTGCTTGCTGATCTTAAAACATTTGGGTCTATAATATAAAGTCACATTCTGTAACCTCATAAACTGCTTAATATATCCCATATTCCACCTTCTTAATCCCAGAAAGAAGCTTCTAGAGAACTAGGCCTTGATTCTCTGTGGAAGTATCTGGAACTTGGAAGCTAACATAAAAATGAATTAAACAATAAGATGCTAATACAAACCGACCACACACACTAAAGAGTGACATAAACTGACTATAAGTGTCTAAGGTTATAAAACACGGAATTTCTTTGTAGGGTGAATATTCAGCGAAGATGTAGTGCCCCTCAGTGGTTACTCACAGCTGTTACTGCTCCATCATTCTAACGATTAAGACCGACTTGGGACAAGATGTCTTATTATTGTGTATTGTAAATTATAAGGCCAATTTAATATTTGTAACTATTTTATGAAAGTCTCTAAAGCACCTACTTGTTTCCTAAACAGGTTTTGTTACTCCTTTGAAGTTGCTGAGGATGAGGGTGTGGATCTTCTCTCTGGTTTTCCTGGAGTCTCTGGGGGCCTTTCACTGTGCCCCTGAAACTGCCCTGCCTCCGATATCAGCCAGCGCTCTCAAACGTGAGTGCATCCTATAGCCGAAGAGATAAATATCATGACTATGTGCTCAAATTAATACACAAAGTCAGTGAACAACCTAATGACATGTAGATGAGCTGAACCGTGATGGTCTTTCAGGCCTGTCTCTGGAAGGGGAGAAGCTGGTGGATCAGGAGGTCAGCAAAGCACTGTTTGGGATTAAACAAATGAAGGAGGTAATGGCCAGGAACGAAGAGAAACATGCAAACCTCATGAAGTCACTTAGGCACAGCGGGGAGAAGAAAAAGGTCAGTGAATATTCAAGTGGAATTCTTTGGCTCTCTACTTGTGATAACCAAAAATAATACATAAATGTAGTACTGTTTTGATAGAAATGTTTGAAACCTGTCATTGGCTTCTTGCACCATCAGGGGGCGGCAGAGATTGCACAGGACATAGAAAAGAAGCTGAATGAAGCCGAGCAGCAGTGTAAGGAGTCTCTAAAGTCTTCCTGGGATGAATGTCGACCTTGTCTTGAGGACACCTGTAAGAATTTCTATACCAACACCTGCCGTCGTGGATTTGCCACCTTCACCAACAAAGTACGAATTCTCCTCCATCTTTTCTGTTCAGATGCTGTGTTTTGAAACTACCCTATATAAACTGAATCAAAATACCAAAGTTGCATCATGTATTTTCCAATTCTCCACAGCTACAGAACTTCTTCCAAAGACTGAGCTATCGCTTCGGCCCTCGCGATAATCCGGAAGAAGTTGTGCTCAACCAGAGCGCAGAGAATCCTGACCTGGAGGTGGTGAGGATCGAGGACTCCTTCAGCAACCTGCTGACCAAAGTGGGAACCCTGGTCAACCGCAGTGTCGTGCTGGTCTCTCGCTTCCACCATGATCTGGACCAGGCCCTACGCAGGGCTCTCGGCCCTGAGCTTCAGGAGGATAAAGAGAGCGAGCTGGTGCTCAAGCCTGCCAATAAAGCTCTGGATTCTGCTTTTCTGGAGGGTGTGGGACTGGAGGATGTGCTGGAGTCCTTCTTTGACTTTGGTAGAAGTGTGTTGGAGGAGTTTGGGGCCGTAGTCACACAAGCCTTCAGTGACATTCATGATGCCATGGAGAAGACAGAGGAAGATAAAAAAGGTGCTTTATTCTGACTGTGTTCAGACAAAAATGAAAATTTGGCAGCACTTTATTTTACACTGCTGTCCCTTGTTAAAGTAAATATTTTAACCAAGTAATAACCCTCTGTTTTCACTCCAGAGAGGAGAGTCTTCCCTCAGTTCCTGCAAAACAGGAGACTGTGCAGAGATCTGCGCAGACAGTCCTCAGAGTGCTGGCAGCTGCAGAGCAAGTGTGAGGCCTGCCAGGGAACCATGATTACCGGTAAGAATTAGCATTGAGAAGTTAAATGAACAGGTCAAATCCTGTCAACCTCAAGTTGTTTCAAACCTGAATTAAGAAGAAATCCTGTAATTAAGATCCTGTTCATTTCGATCCATTAAAGAATAAGTCAGGCTGGTTAGTGAAGCTGATCCAATTCACTCATAAGAACAAGCTGTTGTCCTCACCATCATATACAGGCCCCAGAGCTTCTCGCTCATCATTGTGTTCCATGCAAGAACTCAAGTGATACAGGTTGGGAACAACATGAGCTTGAGTAAATAAGACAGAATTTACATTGTTGGGTAAACTGTCCCTTTAGAAAACTCTAAAAAGTGGTACTGATATTATCAAGCACTTATTGTTTGATTCACAGACTGCCCAAATGTAAGAGAACTGCACATCGAGTTGGATGAAGCCTCTCAGCTGTTGGAAGCGTCCAAGGAGCAGTATGAAGAGGTGCTGGGCATCGTGCAGCGTCACACTGATGACACCATCAGCTGGCTCAGCAACATGGCTTCTGACTTTGGTTGGGTGACTGAGCTCGCTAATAACAACACCACTCCTGAGAGCATCTTTAACATTGCCACGGTGAGCCACTACCAAGACAATATCACCGTATTACCTTTTTTTAATTCATTCATTTTATTTATTCAGTAGGTGAGAAAAAGCAACAGTGGTGGTAGATTTAGTAGAAAAATAAGATGTTAAATCTATTGATCCCAAAAAAATAAGGTGGCTACACGGACTGAGGAGGGCGACAACACCCCAGCAGCAGACACTACAGTGGAAGTGAATATTCTCAACTCCCCCACTCTCACCCTGACCGTTCCTGCCGGTCTCAGACTGCAGGATCCCGCCTTCATCCAGTATGTGGCACAGGAGGCTCTGGGCATGTACAAGCAGATGGCCAGGTGAGACACTCTCCAATTAGTCACATCATGAAACATGTCAGAATAGTTCACACTCATCAGCACACAGTTTAATCAAATAAATGAGGGGAGCCAATGTGGTGCCATGCTTAAAAGTATTACAGTTATTAACTGTATCAAGCTTCATATTTGATACTTGATTAAGTATATATTAACTATTGATTAATATTTGATTAAGGGCTCTAAAACATCGAACAATGACCAAGAACCTGTTGATCTTTGATTTCCGTAAGATACATAAGAATAAGTTTTATATTTTATTCGTTTTTCCGATTCGCTTTGGTGCAGTTTCCCAAATCATCCTCAATGTTTGAAATGACATATGTGCATTTCTCAAAACTATTCATTCAGACAGCACCACACAATGGATTTCCTTCAAAAGCCTGTAACTTACTATTGTTTAAAAGTAAGAATCAGTGAAAACATTAATGCCATGAAGAGAATGAAAAGACCTTATGTCATTGTTCACAAACAAAGCAGTCAAAATGCTTAGTCATGTTGTCAATGTAAGAGTCAGCTCTTTTAGTGTAACCTGATGTAAACTATGGCAACACTTTGGATGACAGTTACTGTACTGAAATGCAGAAGGTTGCACTTCATGTCATACATCCATTTCAAAAGTACAAATTGACATTACTGTATTTGCTGTATTTATATCGATTGAAAGAGAGCATGAATTTTTAGACATTGTAAGCTCATGACTGACAACAATCATACGTTATCAGAATTTGTAACTCCTGTGTTTATACATGCTTTCCATGGCATGGAAACATTATACAATATTTCATGAGATGCACCTTTGAGCTATTTGAAAAACTGGCTTATAATTGGTTGATCTATACTCTCTTTATTACAAGATTCACAATTTATGGCAAATTTACAAAGTCTTATAGAAATGTGTAGAAAATATATTTGATAGTTTATGACAACTAGATCAACAATTTTCCGTGTAATGATGTATATGATGAACTAATGACTACATGTTTTGAGGAGCAAGAATGTTGCACAGATAACTAGATATTGAGCAACATATTAGCAGCTGAAAATGTAGGAAACCGCAGGCAAATGTACATAATCAGTTGGACCGAAGCAATCGCAAATTGTCCACAAGAATGAGAAACTTTTATGATGTTCACAAGTGACTAGATGATGTGGAGGTTGAACAAGCAGTTTCAAATATTTCATTTCTGATCTGTGAAATGCACCAAACCGAATGAGAAAACTATTATTTCAAGATAATAATTTACCTTATTATCATTTGGACTGAAACGACTTCATTTTATACATTTTACTATACATAATAAAAAGAAAAAATGTTAATGTATGTATAAATCATCATACAACAGGCTCTTGAGGAATGTTTGTTTATCTCTCCATCATCGTCCCGTGTTGCGATGTGTTTGCTCCCGAAATTAAATACAGCACTGATCATAAAATTAAGTATAGATATACCATCTTACAAAGCCATAATATAGGGAGATGTGACATCTGATACTTTTGTGAATTTAGTTCTAAGTAGTCTGCTATACAGTTATAAAAGACTAACTGATTTACATTACAAGCGATCAGAATTAAACCTTACTTTAAATGGCAACAGCAGCGCCAAACTGCAGAATTCTGCTCCCTTTGTACCCCTGAATAAAACGTATAGCTACATAGTCTTAATATACTATATAGCCATTAAAACAAACAAGATTTTTTTCAAATGATCTTCCATTTTGTTTAAAGGTTCATTATTCATTCATTTTTTTTAATTCACAATGCCAGACACTAAAGGGTTAATATTTTAAAGCGATCTAAACTAACATTAAAATGTGAAAAAAGGTAGGTAGTGGATCTAATGCTCACCTCTGACTAGTGTTCTTGTTCTTTTTTTTTTTTTAGGCATGATGATGTATAAGTATCAGTTTTCATCCCAGCACTAACCAGGGTGCACTGGTACCATCCTATATCCTGTGTATTTAGTTATATTTTATGCATTGTGTTAAGTATAAAAGTCAAGTCACTGCAACTATTGTTATTTATTTATGGTCTTATCACGTGACCGGTTCCAATTAGCTGCATTTCTAACTTGTCTTGTGTTAACCGACTTAAACATTAGTATGTCAGAAATGTACTTAAAGTATATTAAAACTACACCTCACTGTGTGATTGTAAATAGGTATATTCACTTTATAATTCACTTTTAGTGCAAAACCTTTACTAGTTTATTACATTAGTTGGCTTTTACGTGTTCACTCTGGGAAAAACTATAAAGCATTATAAATGTT
The DNA here is from genome assembly GCA_032361065.1 of Enteromius trimaculatus. NCBI lineage: Eukaryota > Metazoa > Chordata > Actinopteri > Cypriniformes > Cyprinidae > Enteromius > Enteromius trimaculatus. The sequence continues at coordinate 11,086,930 of JAUMHP010000041.1, read as the reverse complement.
TCATTTCATTCTTGAGCATGTTTCTATGGAACCTTGTTACGGTCTCAGAATATACAAACGTAACTTAAAATAAAAAACTGAAGCTAACTGTGAAATATTCCATGTTTTCATGTCTGACCAACACAAACACACAAGATTTACAAATAACCCACATGAAGTTAAAAGCATTACGTAAAACTTTATTTTTACTGTACAAATTCTTCAGATTAGTAATCGTAACCATTGTTTCACAACAACATCCTCATCTAACTCTGCAGCGGAGACCCTCACCTTACATTAGAGTATTTTCTTTCTTTTTTGACACAACGAACAAAAATCAATAACAGAGTTTTGCACAAACTTGCCTGTAGCCCTTGTAAAACAGGAGGTGGTGATGGAAGAAATGTGTAGTTGATGTCCTGGATACAGGAGGAGACTATAGTCCCTAGGACAAAGGGCTCACATACAGGAAGGACAAAAGCAAGGCCTCTCTCTATATATGAAAAGCTACACGACAAAAGGGAGAAGAAACCAACAAATTAGCCCTCCAAAAGATTATCAGTCTGATTCATCCCAAGTGCATTCAATTCCTTGTCATGGATGAAATGAACCCGTGACAGACAGTACATGACCAAACATTAAGACTAAATCTGTAACAGTGGTGCAAAAACTGTATGGCCGTATGATGATGATGTTTAATTTGTCCTCTCCATTAGACTTGTACCATTTTAACAGATCAAGGAAAATATCAATCATACTTTTATTTAAATGCGCTCAGGATGGAAGGCAAATTTGACTGACTCCATCAAACTTTGGTTGGTAAATAGTGTCAATTTGTAGTACCTGAATATTTCACAGTGACGCCTTTCCAACAGGAAATGTAGCAACTCCACCAGCAGCAAACGTGGTACATCGTGGAAATAAAAAATGCTTTATAATTTTGAATCCTGGTCAAAAACAAAGATCTGCGTGGAAATAATTTGAGCAAGTTCACATTCGTATGTCAAGATGAAAAAAAAAAAACCATGGCTCTCTTGAAATATAGTGAAACATTTACGTATGAAAGATCAATAAATCTCTGCGGTTCATTTATTGGAGTGTACACGAGAGAACAATGAATTGGTACCGAGAAGTTGGCAACACTACAAATGAGTTGGCACGAAAAACACAAACCTGGCAGTGTGGGTGCTGATGTGTGTGAAAGCAAGCAACTCGGCCATTGCTGTTGTGATATTGCGACCCATCGGGTCTCAACAGCAGCGTGAGGAACGATGTTTGGACTGGTCAGGTCTAGTGTTTTGTTAATCAAACGTCTCTCTGCTTAATTACCCTCGAGACAAAAATACGATTTATAATAATGACTTTTTACTTGAAAATTAGCAGCTGGCTGAAATGGCGATCAGTCGTCAGAAATGTTTTGCCAAGGCTTTTCCAATATGAATCATCTCCCAGGATATGATTTCAAGCTCTCATAGAGATTGACTGAAACTGAAATGAAGGTACTTATTAAAAATCGTGATCTGCTATAAAAGCGTTTTAGAGAAAAACTAATTCTGCCCCTGTAATTGATGTCTTAAACTCAAGCTCCCATACATTCAGAACAGCTAATGCCCTCATGCGTCTCATTCTCTCGGTCCTTCTTTGACTTTCACTTTACCGTCCCAGCAATGGCACTGGTAGCGCCAACCGATTCAACCACAGTTATTGGTCACTTTTAATAAACTACTCAAAATAAAAAAAGGGAAGAAGTAAAAATTAAAAAATAACAGACTAATTTTACAATAGCATTTAGTGTTCAGGTGAAAACAGAAAAGGGAAGGGAAAAACAAAAGAGATAAAGAAAAAGCTGATTTTGTGCAACTGTGAACCAGCCATCAGCACTAAGCTCATCGCTTGTTTCACAGCTCCCTCTGTCTGCAATGCAGGGAATCACCCCAGCAGAGCTCCGGGAGCGTGACGTGGTCCCGCTCCAAACCCGCTCATACACACACCCTCGTCAACTCCGCCACACACACATCCTCAGGCAGAGAGCAGCCTGCATCTGCAGTGAAAGATACATTTTAGATGCGCTAATCGAGTTTTAAACTTTGATTCGCGGGGGGGGGATGAAAGAAACAAAAACATCTTCTCTGTAAGGACAAGTGTGCAGGGGAGCTGTAGGGAGGAGGTGCCACAGTGGGTTTGGGAACCGTCCCGGTGGCTTATTAGCACATGGTGGTGAGTCTCTGGGTCCCGTAGAAGGTCTCTACAGGTTGTCTCCGGGCTGGTACTGTGGCTCAGTGGCGGTGAAGTAGTCCTCCAGGAAGGACTGGATGTATTCGAAAGTGGGCCGCTCGTCTGGCTCCTTCTTCCAGCAGAGCCGCATCATTTCGTGCAGCGACTCCGGGCAGCCCTGAGGACACGGCATCCTGTAGCCCCGCTCCACCTGCTCCAACACCTCTCGGTTCACCATGCCTGAAAAACAGTTGATATACCGAGTCAGTTTGTGCAACCGCCCACTGTTCAGCAGCCAGACTGTCTCAGACAGGATGTGAGGGGTGTGTAATTACAGCGGACACTTCGCTTGGAACCCACAGAGGACGGGAGCGTCGGGGACAGAGAGTCTGGTGCTACGTGAGAGGACAGGAAGTGTAAATCAGTGGGTTGACTGTATCCGAGAGCTCTCTCAGAGGAAGGATTCTTTATGTATGCGAGAAACACAAGAGTGACCTTTTTGAGCTCAGCCTACTTTCATTTACACTCTCTTGCATAATGACTCACAACAATACCTCTTTATGGGTATAAACTGTAATCGATAAATCTTATGTTGTGTGGGAAGTTAAAAAGCTGCTGGACTTCCTGCTGTGACTTGGATGGAAATGCTTTAAGAGTTAGTTCACCCAAATATTCTGTAATTAATTACTCGCCCTCATATCATTCCAAACCCATAAGACCTTTGTTCATTGTCAGAACATCATTTTTGTTTTCTTTGCACACAAAAGGTATTCTCGTAGTTTTGTAAAATTAGGGTAGAACCCCTGATGTCACATGGACTATTTTAATGATGTCATTGCTACATTTCTGGGCCTTGAACATGTCATTTGTGTTGCTGTCTAAGGAGGGTCAGAAAGCTCTTGGGTTTCATCAAAAATATCTTAGTTTCTGTTTGTGTGTCTTGAGGGTGATAAATAGTAAATGCCAGAATTTTCATTTTTGGTGACCTATCCCTTTAAGACAAAACATTGTCGCATATTACAGATTTTAAAACTTTATTTTGACTCAAGCATTTACACTATTAAATAATCCAAGCCTGTACAGACTAACAGTGCACACTAACATCCAAAGGGTATCTGCTCAAGGTTAAAATGCTGATAGTTTAAGGCTCTCCATTACTGGGGTTCAAACCTACAAGCTCTTGGCAACCAGCCCAGTACTTTAACCACTAAGCCACACTGCCGGCACTTGAGTGAAGTTGGCACATTAACCCAGCCTCTTCTAGGGCTCTGCATGCAAGCAGATGCCCATCAATAATGGACCGACTCTAATAGTGTACGACTGAATGATTGATGAAAGCCTAACTGGGTTTGTGATGAGCAGCCTCACTGAGAGGCTTTAGGTAAGCACTACAAATGACAGACTGGGTCGTGTGAGGGACGGGTGCAGGAAGGGAACAGACAGATGGTGGTAAATAAGAACTTGTGCCCAATCAGTCCTTCATGCCCGCCTAAGCCAGATGGCTCCATCGGAGTAGTAATAACACACCCAGCAGTCCCCCTCTGCTCCAGTAGGGGGCACAGTGGAATCTGCACCTCTCAGTTTGGAGATCTACCTACCTGCAGGTCTGTTGGATCCCAACCCTGCTTGAACACACCTGCCTGTAATTGTTTTGAGTAAACCTGAAGACCATTGAATGTTGAATGAATGTTATTCAAGCATTTTAGACATATTAAGATATTTGTAATGAAACCGGAGAAGTTTTTGTCCTTCCTCTAAAAGGTCAAGGTCAGCAAAAAAAAAAAAAAAGTAGTTTAATCCCAGTCTTGTGAAGAAATAAGTGCTTAATCGCAGTAAATCTCATTTTCGCATAATGTGTGTGTGAGTTCTGCTTATATTATAATGTATATATAAATACACACAAAAAAATATTTTTATATTAATATATATTCATTCATAATATAAATGAAAACAAATATAGACATGCAAATATTTTCTAAAAATATACTGTATGTGTGTGTGTGTGTATGTATATATATAT